>VDFB02238928.1:0-15931 GCA_007258455.2 Sequoia sempervirens | reverse complement strand
CTCCAAATTCAAGGCACTTGAAGAAATTCCAAAGCAATCCGGAAAGAAAGATTTAAGGGCTTCAAGTCTAAACAGGTGCTCCAAGGCGAGGTGAGAAGAAGAAGCCAAAGTCATCCAAGATCAAAGCACGAAGGATAAAGTCATTGGCAAGGAAAATATTCTAAGGAACAAGACCAAAGTGATCAAGGAAGACATCCAGCACGTTGAGGTGGCGCCTTGTCATCTTCCAACCAATCAAATCATTCCAAATCAACATGCAACAACTTTCTATTTTATTTGTTGGTTCATATTTAGTAAAAAGGACAAGTGTCCTCGAATGTAATTTTCTCATTGGTCGAGGGGTAGCAAACCCTAATTAGGGTTTTATTTGTAATCTTGGTCGTTGATCCTAAATCAATCTTGGCCATTGAATTGTAATTGGGGAGCCTATAAATTGAGCTCAACCCCTCATTTGTAAAGCATGGGAGCATGTTGCAAAACATGTTGAGATAAGCAATTGTTGTAAGACTGCCAAAGTAATAAGTAATGCATGCATTGTTTTGATGGTGATTGCTTCTCTTATTTTGGAGTTGTTATGGTTCTTATCCCTCATCATAGTTTAGATTTTATTTCATGTATGTTAGATGAATGCAAGATTTGATAAGTATTGATTTATGGTGAAACTTTTTGCTCATACTTTCTTTGAATGGATGATTTTCATTCAATGTGTAAAGTTAGCCTGAGCTTATTTTGTGGATGCTTAACTTCTATTTGGATAATTATTGTTCGATTTGATGGTAGTTATTCATGACGTGAAAATCGTAAGCACATTCCCTTGAAGATTGCACCCCTTTGTGTAGTTGTCGTTGAGCGTGGCGAAGCAAAGCGTGGTTATTCCTTCCACCAAGTCAATACCGTCTCTTGAATTCTTAGGAAGTAGACTAGAAATTCTAAACCTTTATCTCCTTTTTTAGTTTATTTGATCCAAGACCCAAACAGTAAAGCTTCATTGTCTAGACCTTCATTGTGGCTTGAAATGTGCTCTACGTGAAGTCCCTTTGTGTTACCAAAGATAATCACATCAAACCACAGCTTATCCACACTCATCTTAAACATTGGAATTACCGTATGATCTTACTTGCAGTCTTAGCATGTAGTTTTTCAAGAGGGGATATAGCATCTTTGACACTTTATTCTAGAATGTTTGTTGTGTCATAAAACACGATCACCGTGGATCTATAATAGAGTTCTATTTGCACTTCATTGGAGACAATTGAGGTTTGGAGCATCATTGCTGTAATGTCCCCAAAATTATGGTTAAGTGACTTAAGTTAATTTAATTGATTAAGTTGTCCCAAAAATTAATTTAAGTTCTAAAGGATGACTTTAATCGATTAATTTAATTAAATCAAGTGAAATGTTATAAAGTCACTTATTTGGTATTATAAAAATGACTAAAGGCATTATTTCAAAAGTGGACTATATAGAAAGTCATTTTATTTTGATATGAGAAATCATAAAGTGACTATGGAAATATTAAAAAAAGAGCAAAGACATTATTTTATAAAATGTCACTTTATTATTGAATGGAAAGATACAAAAGAAAGAAGCGCACATTTTTGAACTCACTTTTTGAAAAATATAGGCTATCATTCTTCACGGGAAAGATTTTGAGCACTTCTCAATGGCGGGTTTCAAACCAAGGATACCAGTTTCGTCAGTGAGACCATCTAACCTAGCTGAGAGGATTTACTTCTGATTTTCGTGATTTTTTTTTAATGGAGATTTTGCTTCTTCAAAGGGTTGAATCTTAAGTTCATTTCAGACTTCTTGAAGGTGTTTTATTATAGAGTAACCCTGGGCGCAGCTTCTCCAAGTATTAGAGTCTTAAAAATCGTGTGGGGTTGAAGCTTCTGGGCAGGATATGGAATGACGTGACTGTGCAAAAAGGAACGAACCATTTCCAGTTGATATTTAGGTCGAGTTCACTGCTGCTTGCTTAGGAGGGTGATGTCTGAAGGTTTTAAGGTTGGACGCCCTACCAAACAAGGAAAAACGAATGGTAAAGTGTGTATTTCTGTTGCTGCTATAACTGCTGGGCGTTTCTGAGTCAATCCCTTACACTTTCCAGGTTGGGACGAGTTGCCTCCAGGTCTGGTGCACTCTTTGAACCATAAACATTATATCTACATGTCTGTAGTTGGTTGTAAACGCCTAAGCAAAATACCTAATGAATGTCATTGCAATCTGAGAATGTGTTATGTATTTAGCAATCATTGGATATACAGAAAATCTGCAAATGTGTTATGTATTTAGCAATTATTTGATACACAGAAAATCTGCACCCAATGTTGCTGTTACAGTTTAAGAACGAATTTCTGATATACTCTTTTAGTGTTGCAAGGAGCCTTGACATGTATATTTGAAAATATGATTTTTGGATCATGGACTTATGATTATAAATACATTGCCTGTGAACTTTGGAACAAATTCTAACTCATGTGAGGTCTGCAAAATATTTATGAACTGACGTTTAGCATATTTCAAGTTCTCCCTGTTGTGGTCAATGCCATTCACAGATGCTACAGCCTGTTATAAATTTCTGTGCACTTTATACGGTGAAAATCAATCTTAAATGAATTCAAACTTGTGTAGTAACGTCCAAATATCAGGCATATTTTTGTCATGAAAGGAGTGCTTTGTTTGAGTCAGGGAAAGAGTGCGTTGTTAGAGCTGTAAGAATCAGTAACATCTTAGCAGCAAATTGTCACATTTCAGAATTAGTTAAGAATGAAACCATGTTGCAAAAACAGTGATAGGTTGCATATTTGAAGAGAGATCGTTACATGTTTACTTCCACTTGTACAAACCATGTTTATTTTGAAACAAAAAGAAACTATCAGATCCAAAGCATAGTCAAACAAGCAAAAATCAGATATCTTAGGCCAGGCACTTGTCACTCTTAGAGAAAAACAAAATGTGATGATAAGCACCCTTCAAAAACTCCTACAGAAGGAAGAGGATGAGCAGGTGGTAATGAAAATAGAAGCCAATAAAATTGTTGCTGAGTACCAGGGATTACCAAATGATTTCAAAAATCGAGTTCCCTTTGGTGAGTTTTTGGAAATACTTGAGGAAGGAAATCAAAGTAAGACAAAACTATATAATTATGTCAGAAAAGTGAAAAAGGAAGAAATTTCTGGTCTTGGGTTGTCTACTAACAACAATGCAGTATTTGTGCTTGAGCCTAGTATTCATGAGGAAGGAAAGGACTTAATTACATTACCGACAAGCACACCAGTTGTAGCGGGGAACCAGGAAATGTGTGATGAATGGTTAATGAGGGCAAAGGAAGCAAAGTTGATAGCTACTCAAGCAAAACAACAATTACAGAGAATTAAGGAAACATCAAAACGAACTCCCTTCAAATCAAACAAACATAAAATCTCCACACTTTCCGGAAAGGCACTTCACATGGACCATCCTTGTGACCTCTCAAATCATGAAAAGAATGTTCCAAAGGGAAGGTATGCAAATGATAAATTGATTGGGGTTGCTAATGCCTTTTCAAAAAAAGAGCAGAGAGAAGTTGAGCATGTTGAAGTTCTCAAATCAGCATATAGTGAAGAATGTTTACATCACGCCTATGAGGATAGTGTAGATGTTGGGAAGAAATTCCCAAGGTTGAATGTATATCAGTTTGATTTTAAAACAGCAATTCATGGGAAACACAATGAGTTTACTTGTGCAGATCCGAACCATCAGCTCATAAGTTCATGGGATCCAAGCATTTCATCACAAAAATGTGGTGGAGAGAAAGCGTATGATGATCTCTCTTTCGAACACAACGCTGTCCTTACCACAAAACCTAGAACATGCAAGGGAAATGTCATTGAGGTGACTAAATTTAAGAGTCACGTTCTTGAAGACAGGTCTGAAAGTTTATGGTGTGAGGCTAATCTTTATCAAAGGCTTAAGGAGTCATATGATTGGAAGAATCAATTGATAGTCACGGAAGATAAGGTTGTGGCAGCTCTAATTCATTTTGACAACTCACACAAATTCGTTGAAGATTTCTTTTGGAAGGTACAGATTGAAAAGAGACAAAAAGGCATTGAAAGGGGATCCTCTCTTGCAGATTTACAAGTAATCAAAGAAACCTTGAGAATAATGAAGTCAAATTACTCACAAGTATTTGCGGATAGGGATCATGTTATCAAGTTGGTTGAAGATAAGGAAAAAGAGGCTGAGGAACTTAATGAGTTTCACATGGATTGCAATTTGGAGCCAAGCTACCCTTGGATACTTGTAGAAGAATGCATCAGTAATGGAATAATGCATAATGTCTTCAACACTTTGCCTATTGGAGAGGTTCGGGATGAAGGTAGAGTTTGGAACCCATATCAAAAATTTGAATTCTTGGATTTTGAGGATCAATCTCCACACACAGGTACATGTTGCAGCCACGGGATAACAGATATAACAAGTGTTGAAGGCAGCCTTCAGCAGGCTACAGTTCAGGGATCAACAAGTAATGATGAGCATTCGGGATGGGAAGTAAGAATGCATGAAACTTATGAAGATATCACTGAAAATGATGAAGGATATGTGAATTTTAGGAGTGTTAACAGCAATCTATTGTCTATGCATGGGTTTGATATTCACAAGGAGATAGATAAGTCTCAAGTGGGTGATTGTGTTAAGGAGGTTATTCATGTTGACCCTCATGATATCATAGACAAGAATGTGTTAGTGTGGATGGATCCAAGGTACACAAAAAGATTGACTTTTCAAAAAGGATTTGATAATTCGTGCTTTATGAGGATACTATCTTGGGTCATCTTGAATGACACTTCCTTGAGAGGACTATCAATCAAAACCTTGAGGGTTCTTAATCTTAAACCTGCTGTTCATCATTCCTTTGTATTCAATGTTCGTGAGTATCATATGCCTAAATTGCTAAGTTGGTATAACTTCATCAACTTGCAGCAACTAAGAGGATTTTCAGATTTGGTACAAGGGGTCTTATATTACTCTTGGATGAATTGTGACTGTTCTATACTGTTGTATACAGATTTATTAAACTTGGTGTGGAAGGGTACAACTGGTTGCATGGATTTGTGTGCATTGGATTGTCACCCTAACACTTGGAGGTTTAGTGTTGATAAGGGATCACCCTATTATGGCAGCCATGGCAATTCCAAGATGGTTATAGACTTAATTCTCAGATTTGTCAGAACTATTATCAGTTATTGTATCAGTCAAGAGGAATTGGGTGTGAGTATGATTGATGGTGATCATAGGACTTGGAGTCCAGGGACAGTTACCAGGGGTGAAAGGCTGATTCAAAATTGGTTTGGTGAACAAATTTTCAGAGTTGACACCCCTGTTCGCTTTCCAAACATCATGGAGCATGTAGAAGACAATAGACTTCATGTTTGTACCATTGGGTTTTGAGTTACATCACAAGGATAGAGGACTGTTCTACTTACCTTAGCAAGGAGTTTTCAGCCCTAGTTCATTGGGTTAGAATTCTCACCTTGGTGATAAATGTTTGTTTCATACTGCCAATCGTAAAGGTGTCAGTTTGGTTCTTGAGGGCGGTAGCAGTTGGGGTGGATAGAAGCTGGGATTGCTACTTGGGTGTTGGTGGATAGATTGATGACGAGTTCATATCATCCTTTGATAGTAGTGATACCCTTTCTTCTATCATGGACATGATTCACAAGTTGCATGGTGTTGTTCTGTTATTTACCAGCAGCTTGTCGAGGGTTGGCATGTGCTTCTATGCACCAATGTTGGGCATCTTCCACATCTACAGGAGACCACTTAGTGTGGAATGGATTGTTGATGACATAAACACATCGGGTTTTAATACAGGATCAGACGTCATCGAAGATTTGGGCACAAGTCTTTGGATTGGTACTATAGAGAGTGTCATCAGACAACCTTATCAGGAGAAGATGATTCCCTTTGTGTCTTGCGCACCGGATCTTAGCGTTGTTCCATCTTCTTTTCAAGAGATTTGTAGGACTACAGTTTGTGAGGACTATGGCATTCTTGATGGTACTCTTCTCACTCTTGAAAGAAAATTAGGAAACTCTTTCTACGCAGCAGATAGAAATCTCGTGGTCAAGGCTGCAAAGGGTAATGATGATGTCGTTGCAAGACCAAGTCATCCTGTTTTGAGTTGTGAGTCATCTTCTGATGGTGGCGGGGTAGGAGGGAGTACGCATGACTACTCTAGTATTCCATTAGCACAAGCAGGGGGGTTTCACTACGATGGTATTATGAGGTGTGCTCACCAGTCTTCCTTCAGACCACATGCACCAAATTTGATGATGACATTGATGACACAGAGACATGGGTTGAATAAGGGACATGCGGATTCACTCTGGTATGGCATGCTTCAAAATTCAGATGACGAGTCCAAGTTTGATAGGACTCTCACTTTGATTTCTCCAGTTGGATGTTTCCAGCAACAGGAGTTTGAGACTCGGTTCGATCGGACTCTTGGGGTTATCAGAGTGGTGCAGCGGAAGTTAGTGGTGTTGAGATTGATGCACTTCCAGTTTGTTTATGGATTGTATGTTTGCGTGAGGTTCATTACCGCAGTTCGAGGATGGCAGAGTTCACCGATCAGCAAATGCAGATCCCTTTGCACAATTTATATAGAGGTGAATTTCAGATTTTGCATCCAAGAGTTTACTTGCTGGACAGTTGGCTTCACAGAATGACAGGGCTTGACCATGTCAGGAGCTACAGCTGTATACATAGGTTGTTGGGTAGAGTTCTTTCCAAGATCAACTCGGATCCAGGTGGTTGGTGGACAGGCATAGATGGGTTGTCACTTAGATATCAGATGCTATGGTAGTGGGGCTGGTCTGCTGTTGTGGATTGCTTGAGGACAAGCAATCTTCGGGAAGGGAAGACTGTAATGTCCCCAAAATTATGGTTAAGTGACTTAAATTAATTTAATTGATTAAGTTGTCCCAAAAATTAATTTAAGTTCTAAAGGATGACTTTAATCGATTAATTTAATTAAATCAAGTGAAATGTTATAAAGTCACTTATTTGGTGTTATAAAAATGACTAAAGGCATTATTTCAAAAGTGGACTATATAGAAAGTCATTTTATTTTGATATGAGAAATCATAAAGTGACTGGAAATATTAAAAAAAGAGCAAAGACATTATTTTATAAAATGTCACTTTATTATTGAATGGAAAGATACAGAAGAAAGAAGCGCACTTTTTTTAACTCACTTTTTGAAAAATATAGGCTATCATTCTTCACGGGAAAGATTTTGAGCGCTTCTCAATGGTGGGTTTCAAGCCAAGGATACCAGTTTCGTCAGTGAGACCATCTAACCTAGCTGAGAGGATTTACTTCTGATTTTCGTGATTTTTTTTTTATGGAGATTTTGCTTCTTCAAAGGGTTGAATCTTAAGTTCATTTCAGACTTCTTGAAGGTGTTTTATTATAGAGAAACCCTGGGCGCAGCTTCTCCAAGTATTAGAGTCTTAAAAATTGTGTGGGGTTGAAGCTTCTGGGCAGGATATGGAATGACGTGACTGTGCAAAAAGGAACGAACCATTTCCAGTTGATATTTAGGTCGAGTTCACTGCTGCTTGCTTAGGAGGGTGACGTCTGAAGGTTTTAAGGTTGGACGCCCTACCAAACAAGGAAAAACGAATGGTAAAGTGTGTATTTTTGTTGCTGCTATAACTGCTGGGCGTTTCTGAGTCAATCCCTTACACTTTCCAGGTTGGGACGAGTTGACGAGTTGCCTCCAGGTCTGGTGCACTCTTTGAACCATAAACATTATATCTACATGTCTGTAGTTGGTTGTAAACGCCTAAGCAAAATACCTAATGAATGTCATTGCAATCTGAGAATGTGTTATGTATTTAGCAATCATTGGATATACAGAAAATCTGCAAATGTGTTATGTATTTAGCAATTATTTGATACACAGAAAATCTGCACCCAATGTTGCTGTTACAGTTTAAGAACAAATTTCTGATATACTCTTTTAGTGTTGCAAGGAGCCTTGACATGTATATTTGAAAATATGATTTTTGGATCATGGACTTGCGATTATAAATACATTGCCTGTGAACTTTGGAAGGAATTCTAACTCATGTGAGGGCTGCAAAATATTTCTGAACTGATGTTTAGCATATTTCAAGTTCTCCCTGTTGTGGTCAATGCCATTCACAGATGCTACAGCCTGTTCTAAATTTCTGTGCACTTTATACGGTGAAAATCAATCTTAAATGAATTCAGACTTGTGTAGTAACGTCCAAATATCAGGCATATTTGTGTCATGAAAGGAGTACTTTGTTTGAGTCAGGGAAAGAGTGCGTTGTTAGAGCTGTAAGAATCAGTAACATCTTAGCAGCAAATTGTCACATTTCAGAATTAGTTAAGAATGGAAACCATGTTGCAAAAACAGTGATAGGCTGCATATTTGAAGAGAGATCGTTACATGTTTACTTCCACTTGTACAAACCATGTTTATTTTGAAACAAAAAGAAACTATCAGATCCAAAGCATAGTCAAACAAGCAAAAATCAGATATCTTAGGCCAGGCACTTCACAGCATAACCAGATTTGGAGCAGTATCGTTGTGGCATTTTGTGAGCAGATTGCATTAGGGTTTTGCTCTAATTTGGAGCACCACCTGGAGCAGACCTGAGCACTCACCTTTGGTGGGTGATTTTGCATTATTTGGAGCATATTTGGAGCAGCAAACCCTAAGCATTTACCAAGGAGGAATTTCGCCCATCTAGGGTTTGATATTTGAAGACTATTTTGCATATATTTAGTATGTATAATCATAGTTTCAGATCTGATTTGTTGAGCAGAAATTTGGGCATATGTTGGCATGTTTGAGCCCTTGAGTTCCTTGTAAAATCAGTCTAGAATATTCAGTTTTGTAACAACAGATGTTATCTATAGAAAATCAGACTTGTATGTTGCATTTGGATGCCCTATTGTAATGTCCCCAATTTAGCCCTACGCTCTTCAGTTGGATTTAGCCTATTTCCGGAAATCTGTAGGCTAAGCAAAAGCAAAAATTAGGGTTTCCGTTTTTAGATGCATTTTCGAAGGTTTGCATGTGTGTGTTTCTGACGCATGTCTGGTGAAGCTTTCTAGGTTTTTGGAGAGCTTCAGGATGAGGTAACATGCATGTTAAGATAATGACATGCAATTTTGATTGATATCTTGCATGTAGGAAAGGTTTCTGGGTTTTTTTGGGTTTTTCGAGACCTTTGAGGGTGGTGTGACATGCATTTGAATCTGACAACCTTTCCGAGCACTTACTATTTATAGTAAGTCATGATGGTTGCCGGTTTGTGCTCAAATGATATTTGGAAACACTTACTATTTATAGTAAGTCATGATACTGCTTAGTTGGTGTTAGAGGAAGTTGTGCAAACTTACTATTTATAGCAGTTTGCTATTTTTGGTAAGTCTATCTTTAGCAGTATCATTTTAGCAGCAACTCAATCTTCTGCAGTTCACATTTTTATTTTGGGCAGTGAGGCTGATCAATTTGGCTTTCTGTTGAGTTTGAAGTAAACTCACCATTTTGAGCATTTGCTATTTTTAGCAAGTTCATCTATGGCTGTGGCATCATTATCAGTTTGGCTTAGCTAATGCCATTTTGCTATTTTTAGTAGTTTATCCATTGCAGTTTGGGCGTTGCTCATGGCTACCTCCTTGGACTGAGTTCCAGACTTAGTCAATTTTTATGTTTGCAGTTGTACCCCATGCCTAGTTAATGAACTTTAAGTTGTTTTCAAAATGGGGTCATGAAGGGGGACGCCTCATTAATGCACAAAATGGGGTTATGAAGGGGGACGCCTCATTAATGCACTTTAATATTTTATTAAAGTTTTTATATTTCCTCTAGGTTGGACTTGGAAGAAATATGAAGAGTTTTAAATATTTCAAAATGCTTTTTGAAGTGGACGCCTCTTGGAGAAGTTGGAGAGTTTCTTGTTTGGAGGTTACAGTTGATTCATCTCCTCTATTGAAGTTTATTTATTGATGCATTGCTCATTCATTCTTATGTTATGATTTTGAAGGTAAAGTTATGCTGCTGGACTGAATCGTGAGCTTGGCTAAGGGGGAGCTTAGCAAATCAATCCATCCTTCGGGCCTAAAACTATGGCTTCCTAGGTGGTGATATGAGACTATAATTCACACAGAGGTGCAGATAGAGCTTCAATTCTGATGTTTCCAGACAGGTTGCTGATATATAGCCTGTTTTTGAGTTGCTGGTTCGACATGGCTGAAGCGAATTTTTGTTCTTAGCTTCGTCATCGAATTTTATTTCATTCTAGGTATTCACTCATGCTGTTTCTCTATGAAGGGCAACCCTTTGGGAGAGTTTTCAGATTTTTTCATTGAGTTTCTGATTTTTGGGAGAAGGTCGACCCTTCCTGGAGGCCGTACCATTCTTCCTGGCTGCATTGGGATTCGTTCCATTATGTGGTTTCTATTTCTGGTTCAAATTCTTCTTGGAGATTGGATGCCTAGCTCCTAGTTGTCATTTGACTGTGGTTTGGGAGCATTCCAAGTTGGTTTGGAGAAGCTACGTCCATTTTAGTGAGTTTTGATGTTGTTGGTCTGATTTTTGTGATTTCCTGTTTCTAATCAGAGTTAATTAATTCTGGTTTTCTGAGTTTATGAGGCTAAAATCTGATTGTTTGCATTGTATTAAGTTAAGGATAGTATCCTTAATTCATTTATCTTATTTGGCCTTCATTCTAATAAGTTTTGCAGCTAAATTCATTCATTGTAAAGCTAGTTAGTAGTACTAACAGTTGTTATTTATTATTGCTGCAATTTATGTTTGTATACACTCCCACGATTAAGTGGTTGAGTTTAAATAATCATCTTTCTTTGATTGTTAATTTCCCCCCACGAAATTAAGTGGTAGTGAGGACTGTATTCCCCCCATTGAACAAGTGGAAGAGAGGATTTCATGGCTGGCTTGCCACCTTAAGTTTGTAATAATCTCACCCACTGAATAAGTGGAGTATTCCCACTGCCTTGTGGATGCTTGCTGTCAGCAGATGAATGTACTTTTAGTTCAGTTTTGTTGCTAACGATCCCTGAACCATATGCTATCACCTCGCCCACTCCGGGATCTTGGTGAGGGATACTTTACAAGCTGATTTGGATTTTGGAGCTAATGCTAATCAGTGTTGGTGCTGGTTTGTTGTGTTAAATTTGGGAAAAAATTAAGGGGGAACATTTCACCTATCTTGTGTTTTTCATGGTGGATTTCATGTTTGATATGAATATCAATTGGTAGCATCATTTGGCATGTTTATTTGTCATGTTTGGGCACCTGTATGTTCACTGTGTTATTTTGTTTGAAATCAAAAAATGAAAATCACAAATTAGAATTAGGGTTTGAGCAGAAATAAAAATCTGAATTTTAGGGCAGATCCCCATTGGGGTATATTTCATAAAATGATAAAAAAAGTTTCAACTCTCGAAGTGTGTGCTGTTGAGAATAAAAGGCCAAGTTTCCAAAAGATCAAAAACAGTGCTTGTGATCAGAAGTGTGCTGTCAGAGAAGGGGTATAAGTTTAAAGAGCATGAATAACAACGTACACTCATATGCCCAGCTGTTTGTTGCCAGGATAATAGAACACCAAAAGTGCGTGGGTCATAAAGGCACCTCATTTGTTATCATGCCCTTATTTTATTAAGGAAAGAACAAGAGTTTCATTTTCAGCAGATTAAGGAAAGGAACTCAAATGCCATTGTTCAGTGTAGAATCATCCTGTATGGTTTATTGTGGGTTTTCAAATTGGTTGAAATTGCTTTTGGAATCTTGGATTAAACTGTGTATTTTTGCATTAACATTTTAGATCACACTTAGTGATCCATCATTAGAATGAGGAGAGAATTATGATTTGGATAGCAGAGTTGACACTTAAAAAGTATGTAGGGATGGGGAAGTGACAAGAGGAATGGAAATCAAAGGACAAGTAAGGAGGAAAAAGGAAAGAAAGAAAAATAAATACTTATATACATACATACATGTAATGTCGTAAAATTGCACCCCTTGCAATTTCACATACATTCTTGTATCCACTTTAGTGTCCACTCCCTTAGCACTTGTGTAGGCTCATTTGTCATGTCCCTGAATTGGAAGCAGAGTAATTTAATTTAATTAATTCATTAAGTTATCCAAATATTGATATTTCATAAGGATGACTAATTGATTATTTTAATTAAATTAAAGTGGAGTATTAAATTAATTATTTAATAAAGTTATCTTAATAAAATAATATTTCAAAGGTAACTTTATTATAATTAATTTAATAAAGTGACTATAATAAAATGATATATCATAAAGTCACTTAAATAATAAAATAATATTTTATTCTAGAAGCTTCCTGGAGGTGATTGAGAAATCTATTTAAGAAGTTGTTGGCTAAGCATTTGAACTCACTTGATTTGGAATTCATTACTCTTTACCTGTGTGGTAAGAAACTGAGTTGAATGCTTAGCAATTTGCCTGAGGGTTTGAAGACTCTAAGGTACTGGTTTCGGTTGTGAAATATCAACCTTAGTTGGAGTTGAGAGGAGATATTTTAGTCTTCATTGTGCAAAATTGTGTGGCCAAGGGCCCAATTTTGGAGATTCGATTTGGAGCATCATATTTTCAGTTGAGGAGATATTTTCAGTCCTTTAGGAAGGACAATTTTGGCATCAAGGAAGGCATATTTCTATTGCAAGAGCTGGTTCGAATTATATATATATATTGCAACATTTTTACAGTCATAGCTGGAGGTCGTTTGCACAAGGTGTCTTCAGATTTTTGATCATAGTGCTTCATTCTTACATCGATTTGTCTTGGGTAATTGAGCGTTCCACTTGGGGAAGCTTGGCGACCATTCTAGGCATAGTTGCTACGAGATTGGTACTGGTATTGGTACGGGAGACTAGTACCGGTACCGGTACGACATTTTTTTGAAAATAGGAGACGGGGTATTTGGAGATGCCATTGTTTTTTAATATAAAAATTAATAATATATAGTGCAAGCCTAATTTAAAAAAATTCAAATTGTTTTATTTAGCATCACCAGTAATATCCACAACAACATTTCTCTTGTGGAGATTACTGGTGATGCTATTTTTCAGATTGTTTTATTTAGCATCACCAGTAATCTCCACAAGACCATTGCCCCTGTTTAAAATCATGGAATATGCCACGATTTTAAACAGGGGCAATGCTCTTGTGGAGATTACTGGTGATGGCTGATGCTAAATATAAAATAAATTATAAAACAATTTGAAAAATCAAAAATTACTATTAGTATTAGCCTTGCACTATAATAATGTGCACAACATGAACTTGAAGATATCCAGGCCCAACCGACATTTCACATTCAAAAAGAACGGGAGACTGGAGAGTTGGAGATGGATAAGCATGGTAGAGGTAGAAAAAATTAAAATTTAAAATACAGTAAATATTGTAAGTCTGTAACTTACTAACTGAAGTCTAATATCGCGTGCTAAATGATGCGTCTACCTTTTAAAAATTGCAATTTAGGTTTTTTGCTTTATGTTTGGTCTTTGAAATGCAGGATACTTGACGGGAGACTTCGCGGGAGACGCCACTTTCTAGAGCTGGAGACTTGGGAGACGGCGGGAGACTTTTGAAAAGTTTTCAGGCACCTGAAGACGTCCTAGGGTATTGGTGCGGTGTTAGAGACGCGTCTCCGTCTCCGAGACGCGTCTCAGAGGAGGGGAGATGCGTCTCCCGACAACTATGATTCTAGGAGGTATTGCAAGGTGGACAAAGTCTGCAATTATTTTTATTTGGGTCTGCACTTCCAGAACTGGGGTGGCAGCTTTGGGAGGTTTGATTCTTCATTTAGCAAACATCATAATTGTTGGTTGTTGCTGGACAAGTTTGCCACTTCACCTTCAGTCATTTCAGCACCTTCATACCAGGTTCTTTCATGACATTTAACATAGTTTGCATTGTCACATCAGATTGTAATAGGCGTTGCCATATTGGGGCTGTAGGTGCACATTTATATCAGACTTGTGTAAGATCATTTCATTGTAAGCCAAGAGTCTTGGCATTGCATATTGAGTAGTTGTAATCATCATATCAGCATTGTATATGAGCTTTGTACTTGGATTTGTATCTAATGAAGGAGACATAAGGTTGCATGCTATATGTTTGTCTAAATGTCTATTAGCTTTAAGTGATCATTTGCATATAAAGTTTGCATGACAAGTGTTTGGGAAAATGCCATATGCTGTAGATGAATATTTCAGTCCTTAGGATGCATGTCAAATGTTTGTAGAAATGCCAATTAAGTATAGATGCATGTTTCATGTCATATTCTTGCATGGTCAAGCTTCATACAGTTGTTGCAATCTATTTCAGTCATCTTAGTTCATATTTTCAAGTTATATCAGCATTACAAATTGCATCCAAAACTACAAAAACACAAAAACAATCAATCAACAGCAAGAATAGGATTGTTGGCCAAGTGTTTGACGATATTCCTTGAGCATCAAATCAGCAATTTAAGGCCAAATTTCTCAAGGGATATTACATCATTTTAGCCCTTGCATCAGCCTTTTTCCCTCTCAAGATGCTCAGGACCCCTTTTTAGCAGCTACCTTCGCGCATCAGCTTTGCGTCAAACTTGTTGCTTCTGCCGTTCTCGTCATTTTGTAGCGTGATGTGTCTGGACACTAGTGCGCCGCACAAATGTCCGTGCGCCGCGCTAGCATCCCGTGACATTTCAACATTCAAACGATCGTTTCCGAACTTGTTTGCCACTTGTCAACAAAGTTTTGTAGGTGGTAACGGCTTGGGATGCCTTGTAATGGCTCGGGAAGCTTCTTTTCCCTCTTCAAATGCTATCTTTTCAATTCATTTGGCCTTCTGCTTCTTGGCTCCTCTCTCAAACATCCCCCCGTCTTGCTTGCACAACTCTCTTGTTTGTTACAGTAGCCTCAAGCTCTCAAGCTTTTACAACACTTTTGCGTTCTCGTAGTGCCCTCTACAACACTCTCGACTCTTGCAACTATCTTGCTCTCCCTCTTTGGCTTCCTTAAGCCTTGCAGCTGATATCTCCCTTATCTTGTGCTTACGAGCATCTTGGGATTTCACACATCCCCTATCGATTGCATCTCCATTTTGTGATATGGGTTCTCCTCCTCGAGCGGGGATTGCTTTTATCACTCCTTTGTTCATTTCTCTCTATCTATTTAGTTGTCCATGGAGGTGGGAACACCAAAACGGGGTTTTGACTTAGGCAAACCCCTATACAGCCCCAACATTTTCTCCAGATCTCATGTATGCAGGTATTGAAGACGTTCATGTGTTGGAGGCTTCATTACTTGGATTGTTGTGAGAAGTTTTCTTTCTCTATCCTCTTTAGTTCTATCATTTACTTTACCTTATTTCAGTCTTATTACTTTCTGTTACTTTCTCGCATTCCGGAAGTTCTCAGTAACTAGATTATTAGTAGTCGCCTTGTTGTTTTATGGGATATTCTCTCTTTCTGGTCCGTACGAGGTGCCGACGCACCTTTGGGACGCCAACGCGCCTTTGGGACGCCAGTGCGCCACACTGTCATCCGTATTCTGCGCTGCCATCCTTTGGCCGAGAGCTCGTCAATTTGTCTAGAAAACCTTTGTGATCTGCTCTTTCCGTTTCTAGAACTCTCGCATTGTTCTTTGAGGTAGTTTATGGCAGTTCGCCCCTTGGGAATCTCTTGAGAATAAAGGGACTCATGAGTAGCGAATCCCCCTTATCTACAATACATATATATATATTATATATACATATATAATCCCTTTTTTTTTGATTCGTAATATAGAGATTATATTGATGTAGCAAAAAAGTTTACAATTGATGTAGCAAAAAAGTTTACAAAACATTTGCTAA
>VDFB02238926.1:0-12741 GCA_007258455.2 Sequoia sempervirens | reverse complement strand
AAGAATTATCGATACTTTAATATTCATTACTCCTCCAAAAGCAATATCGTTGTAGAATTCAGGCTTCTGATACCACCACGAACTTAAGAAATCTTGCTAATACCGTTGACTTCCTCCAATCCAATGAACCTCTAGGTGATGATAAGAGGCGGCAATATCTTCAGTTTGACTTATTCCTGACACCTTCAATCGATGCTTACGCTACAATAATTTTGGAGACCTGATTCCTCTTGCATAATCACAATAATAATAAATTTGGCTTTGATTTGTCTTTAGTGGCTCTGAATAATATCGACTAATATCCTAAACCCTTATGTAGAAAACCAATTTTTTTTTTCTTGTTGATGTAGCTGCTAAACTACCTTCTCATTTGAATCCTCCAATCTATGCAAACCATAACATAGTCTTCAATAAACTACCTTCGAAATCTTGATCGCACCCTCCATCCATGACTCCAATAGTGAAGATCTTGAATGCACTAGCAAACATCTTCACCAGTCGTGTCCTTCACTCAAGTTTGCAAGCAAATCGGTCAAATTTCCACACAAGTCCTTCAAGACTCCATGAGTCCTATGCTCTCAAAGTTCCTCCATAATCCCTAAAAACATAATTGTTCAATTCCACACAACTTGGAATTCTTGCTTAGTCAAATTTGATCAGATTTCTTGAACCTGGCTTTGATACCATGTTAATTTTTAGATCAGACATGAACAGTAAGGAAAAATAAACTCAGAACAAAGAACACAAAATTTTATCTTGGGAAAACCCTCCTACTCGAGGGAGAAAAACCCAACAATACTTTTACTAATAAAAGATTTGGTACAACAGTGCAAAGATAGCACTTGAGAATCAACCAAGTTAGGCAAAGTACAAAATATAACCTAGCAACTAAGTAGTGCAAACTTCTGAGCAATTGTAATCCTCCTTTTGAGTAACAAACCTTCTTCTTGATCAAGGAATAGCGAATGAATTGAATGTATGTCTGAATGAGGAGAGTCTCTCTCCATATATACAAGTCCAAGTGTCAAGATTCACTTGAGCCGACAAATTTTTATGGAATAAATGTTTGTGATTTGGCCGACTTGCCTTCAATGAATTCTTTTTGGGATAATACCTCCAAGCCAATACCATAACATCAACATCTCATTCCCATTTTCACTTTTAATTTCATCTTTTTGAGAATTCACTTTTTAAAAGTAACTTATTTAATTTAACTTTTCATAACTTGAGTTACTTTTTCACATTATTAATTTAAGTTGTCTTTTTTCAATTTAACCTTATGACAACTTAAATTAACAATTCATGCTGACTCAAAATTTAGGGACATTACACATGTGCAATCTAACCAACTTCAAGCTTTTACGCCGAGTTCCAATTCCACTTAGAAAGGACTTTATGACAAGCCATTGTAACCAACTCTATTTTATACTCAGCTACAATTCCAACGCAACCATGTTGGGACAAAAGGATGGCAACTTTTCATTGGACTCACAACTCTAGGATTCTGCAAAGGGCTAGTAGTGGGCGGACCAATAACAAATCCAACTACTACATTCTCCCCACTTCAAATTGGCGACGCCCTCAACGCTGGCACAACGCCAAGCCCAGTGGAGCACCTCCTCAGACTTTCACTTGTCGGGTGGCCCGAGTTCTCACTAAAGGAACTCTGATGATTCTTCATTGTCTCACAATGCTTCACCTCATTCCTTCCTAGGTAGCTTCATTGTAACAACTAATTCCTAATTTTGGTTTGTTTGTGTGTAGAAGGAGATGTAAATGCATTAGTTTTCATTAATTCATTCATCATCTAATTATATATTTGTAATACCAAAATGTAAATTTCTATGATAATCTCTATAAACAATAATCAACTAGGTTACAACACCATAGGTCAATGATAGATAACTGAAATTAGAGTTTGGAACCTAGTTGCAGACCTGATTACAGTCCCAAATGAAGCTCTTACAGTCATAAAATGAGTGGCAATATGTTCAAATGATGCACCGAAACCTAGCTACGAAATGGGCTAACCAACCATAGCACTAAATCTCCAATGAACAGCTGCACAGACGCCAAAGAAGGCTGACTGCAGGTGTATACAACAGAAGATCTAATTTTGCACAACTCCCAAAGTGGCATGATTCCATAGGAGGGGCAATTTGCTCCTAAAATTCAACACACCTCCAAAGATTGCAAATGAATGCTTGAAATGTGGTGCCCAACTATGAGTTCTTCTTTGGAAAATTGCCCAGAATGAAACTTCAAACACCAACTGAGCTACGAACAAATTATCCCTTCCATCCACTGTAAAAATAGATTTCCAGGATTCTAGAAATGTATATCAGACTTCTGAAAATGCTTTTTAACATCTCCAAAACACCACCAAAATGAAGCAAATCAACAAGCACACCCAATCCTTTGATCCCACATCAAAAAACTGAGAGAATCTTCATTCTTCAACCTCCAAAATGATGAAAATTAGAAAACTTTGTGTATACCAATGTGATCCTTGAAGTAGAATGACTCTTCCCGGCTAGGGAGGATCTCTCACCACTGAAACCAGCTACTAATGGTGAGGGTTTCCATCCTCAGCTTGCCGAAATAAAAACTTGAAAGCATTCCAACAACATCTTGTAATGTTCCCAAAAGAGAGATGTCCAAATGAGAGCCCAAGAGGTGACTATATAGATGAGGAGAGGAAGTTTGGACAACACAAGTTTGGAATCACTTTCCCCTCTAAGAAACTCCATGCCCCCATTCATGACCTTTTTATTTTATTTTAAATTCCTTATGCCTCCCCAAGATTGGTGTCCACTTTTGGAGGCTACATATTTGCTTTTAGAAACAATTTAATTTCACTTTTTCCTAAGTGTGAGACAAGGGGCCCTCTTGATGAACACATGACCCTCAGTTATAACATAAGTGATGAAAAAATATAAATATTAATTTGATTACCCTTAGAACTCACCAATGCCCAAATAGGAAATATTACACTGCTGGAGAAATAGAGTCCAAGACCAGCTGCCAAAAATACACTTACTAAAAATAGCAATTGCTAAAAAATAGTAACTATGCCTAAACACCAGACTGGCACAATCTGAGGTGCACTGAGACTTACTATAAATAGTGAGTACCGAAATGACCACTGCTATAAATAGTAAACCCTGCTAGAAAGCACCAAAAACCATCACAAAGCCCAACATAGGCTCTGAGTCCCCTAACCAACTCCACTTAGCCTATGGGAACCTTGGAATAGGCTAATAGAACTCCCCAATTGATTAGGTGCAAGAAGGGGACATTATAGTCCTCCCTCTCCAGGATTGCTTGTCCTCAAGTAATTGCAACTCTAGATGTTTTAATATCTGCTCACTCTCCCAAGTAGCATCCTGCATTGGCAAATTCTTCCACTTCACAGGATATTCCTTGATCACTATCTTCCGCAAAGTACGCTCCCGACCTCAATCATAGCCTTTGGAGCCAATATCAACTTGCTTTCCTCATCCAAGGGAGGCAACTCTGTAGGAGGAACCACATTCTGACCAAATGCTTTTTAAGGTGAGAAACACAAAAGACATTGTGCACCTTGCTACTCTTAGGTAGCTCAAGCTCATAAGCCATTTCTCTGCTCCTCTTGGTGACTCCAAATGGTCCATAAAAGCGAGGCTTAAATTTCTCTGACCCACTCTTCTTGAGAATGGGTTGCCTGTAAGGCTGCAACCTCAAATAAACCATGTCTCCTACCTCAAAGGCCCGCTCAATGCTGATGTTGAGAAAAATACAACTTTTGTTGATTTTGAGCATGCTGTATATTATCCCTCAGAGATCTCATGATATCCTAACTATCTTGAAGAAGATCTCTGGCTCTGGGCAACCTGCAATCTCCAAAAAACAAATCAACAAAGTTGGGAACTTCATAACCATACAATGCCATGAATGGAGACATTCTGATGGACATATGGAAGGTAGAGTTGTAGTAGAACTCTCCCAAATGCAACCACTTAACCCACGCCTTCTGCTGCCTTGAAACATAGTTGCGTAGGTAAACTTCCACCCATTTGTTAACCACCTTTGTTTGCCCATCAGTTTGGGGATGATAACTGATGCTAGGAGTCAACTCTGTGCCACACAATTTGAATAACACTTGCCAAAACAGGCCCATGAACTTGCTGTCCCTGTCATTGATGATGGTCTTAGGTGTTCCATGAAGCCTAAACACCTCTCTGAAGAACAAATCTGCCACTTGCACCACTGTATACCCTGCTGATATTGCAAAAAAAGTGAGCAAATTTGGTCAATCTATCCACCACCACATAGATACAATCCTTCCCTTGCACTTTGTGAAGCCCTGTAATGAAGTCCATTGATATACTTTCCCACTTCTGAGTAGGAATGGGTAGGGGTTACAATAAACCGTCATGTCCCCAACTTAGCCCGACCCTAAATTTGAATCTTGGTGGGAAATAGTGTTTCTTAACACTACATCTGAATTTAATATTTTTAAAATATTATTAAATAATATAATAATAATTAATTTTAAATAATAATAATAAATATTATAAAAGGATCTAGCCGACCCATTTGGGAAGGCATCATATGTTGGTATTTATATTCGTGTGCTTGGAGCTGATTATCATCACGGGAAGTGGACATGTTTTTCATGGCGATCTGCTAGGTATGAATCCCCTTGCTGATCTACATCAGGGTGAGGGAACAATCTCACCTTGCATCTTGTGATTTCCTTCACTCAACGCTTATCACTTAGGCCTAACGTCATGCCTTTTGTTATAGATTGGATTGGGAGAGGAAGGAAGCTATGTAGGTGATAGCAATAGGACGATCTGTGGCGGAGCCTCAGACTCTCACCATATCAATGGCAACACACCATTGCATGAGACAAGTGACCATATTCAACAAGATGATGGGAAGGACCTCAAACGGGATGCACCATTGCAAGGGTGCCTATGATCGTGCCATATCGTCACATTCCCTCAACCTGGGCACACAAGTGAAGCCGCGATATCTCGAAACATCTGCAAATGATTGGACACAATTTTTCAATGAGGCTGTTCACATGGGTTATTGCTTGGAATTTGCTGGTTACACTGATATTATATGTCCTCAAGACAATGAGTGGTGTTGATTTACCTTGTAATCGAGATTTGGACATTGCCAAATTCTGCGACCAATTGTTATAAATTGATAAACTATTAGAACTATTTGTATGGTGGCGTACTGGTGAGTAAATTGTGTAATTATCCGTCTTAATCTGTGATTTATATCTTTCAATGCTTTGAGTATTTGTTGTGACTGCAAATAAATTGTGTCTTGCTTAGATCAATCATCATTTTAGATTCCATTCATTCCTATGAGTGAGTCCTTGTTGGTACCTTTCGGTTTCTTCCAATTCTGTGTTATCAACTATTGACTGCTGTGAGGATATTATATTTACTGTCAGTTCAGATCTGAAGAAATCAACTGTGTTATCCATTCATAGTTGCTTGCGAATACTTTTGTTGTGGATTTATATTTATATCTATATATTGGTCTCATTTGTGACACTCTCTTGGCTATTGTGAGATAAATCTGGGTGGGTGTCTTACACGAACAGGGTAAGTATGTTTGTTTTTGTTTTGTTGGCACACTTGGCACTCACGAACATACTTGAGAATGTCATTTTTCATCCTTTTCCATGGGAATCTCTCATGGATCTGCTTGTATGTCTTATAATATCCAGGATGACCAGCCATAGGAATGTCATGAAAAGCCTTAAAAATTTGCACTTTCATCTTAGATTCAAGGACTAACCAAATTCTTTCCTTGTAAAATATAAGACCGTCCCTTCCTTGGTACTTATCATCTTGCAATGACCTATCAAGAATGCTGTTTGCAAGTGCATTCTTGGCATAATCAGCTTGTATCCTCTCCTTCCAATCTGCTGATATGACTGAAATTGATCGTAAATGTGGCCTTATAGACAAGGCATCAGCCACCACATTCCTCTTCATTTTGACATATTCAATGTCAAAGTCATACCCCTGAAGTTTGCTTACCCATTTTTGCTGCCTCTCATTGAGATCCCTCTGATTAAGGAAGTATTTAAGGCTGTTATGATTAGTGTTAACCACAAATCTCCCTCCAACAAGGTACTGTCTAAATTTATCTAAGGCATGCTATCATATTGAGTGTAGATGATAATACTAGATGACAAGAACAAGTAATGTCAAGACTAAGGACTCATGCATTTGGATAACAATTACATTACATTAATGATTCTCATTGATTGCTAGAGTCAAAGTGACAACAGTATGAAAAATATAGGTATGCAAAACAAATAAGACTAACAATGATATGTGCAGCTGTAGAAAAAAACTATCTTCAATAATGGATGCAAACTCATTATAAATGCTTCCAGGCACATTGTTGACTGTATTGTGGAAAATTTTGTGTAAGCATCCAAATCTTTAACAAACTTATGCATCTAATAATGATTACCAAAAATTACAACCACAATACACTGTAATCTGTCTAAGATTCTTATTAATGAACCTCACTTTATAAGCAACCATTGTATGCAAAGCTCTTTTTATAATATTATGTTTTAGCTGAGTCAATTACAATAATTTGTCATCTATGGAAGTATAGTAAAGTATGGGAATTTAAACTCTTAAAGTTTTGATTTCAATAAATCCTTACCAAATACCTTAGTTACTACATCATTAACTAAATATGAGTTGAGGCTGCCAAATATCGAGGAATTTAAGCAGTGGAATTTCAAAAATTGAAAACAAATTGGTGCTGAGACTAGTACCTGACTACATCTTTGTTCCTTACACAGTAATAATCATCATTCTCTGAAGAAATTCAAGGGTTCTTATTGGTGCTGGCAAGATGTCATCACTGTGATGATATTCATTAGTGCCCTTTTACTATTGTGTGGGACAGGGGTTATGCCCATATACTAAATTTCACATTGATTGATTGATTGATTTTAATAACGGCCCACGAGACCAACCAGTCTATGGGACCCATGAAATGAAAACTGAAAGACCACACTAGCCAACACAACAAAACAATAGCCACCCCACCGAACTACTTCATGTTGTTTTCCAACTCTTTATTGATTTTGTTTCTTCTGGCTGATTAAATCACAAATTCTGAACAAAACTTGCATGTTCTGTTTCTACAATAACATGACATTGACTTTATATTAATGTTCTTTATTTCTTTGTGCATATGTTTCAGATCATATTGTCCTTCTAAGCATTCAATGTGCTATTCTGTATTCACAGTAGTTCACATATTAAAAATTGCTAGTAACTAGTGTATATTATATGGAGGGACATCCAACTTAAAAATAAATATTGTCCAATTTGTGTCTTAGAACTCTGTAATTTATGAATTTAATTAGGTACGCACTTGTTGTCCATGATTGTAATCAAAGCAATCTTGCTATCTCAGTCCCCAATTCTGTTGGGAAATTGTACAATGGATTAGTTCCTCATATGCTTTTCTGTTGGATTATCCATCTTTGGTAGAGCTTGCTACCTTGCAATTCTTGGTGGACTTGATCTTTCTTTGTCATGCATTTTGTTTCACATTATTACCTCATCTCTTTAACATACTTGTGCACTGTTTTGTGAATTTTTCTTTTGGTAGTATGCTACATAGCCAGTGAAATTTTCAGTAAATGATTATGATGTAGCTTGACTGCAAAAGGCCCAACAAGACAATCTCTGAGTCAGTCAGTGCTTTAGTCATAAAGGACAATGCATTGATTGCTCATTTTTTGGACAGAAAATGGCCATGGATCTGGCAGGTGATATTTGAAGGGTTATTTGGTACGTATCCATGATACTTCCTTCCAGGCCTACAGATCAACTTCATTTTCTTCATTGTGTTTTCAAGATTGTTAATGATAACTTGTCCAAATAGTAGTCTATGATTTTCTTTGAACGAAGAGATGATATTTACTTTTCAGAGTGCAATAAAAAAATTCATAGATCTTCTTTCTGCGTCATTGAATGGTTATTTAGTGATTGTTATGGTATTTCTATGTTGCAATCAAGGTATCTTAGGGTTAGGATCTATTTTCTTTAGGATTTTACTCTACAGTGAGAAATAACATTTTCAACTTAGGTGTATGAAGATCTAATACATGTTCTGTGTCTGATTTACACTATATACTTGTTTTTCTTCTGTTATATCGCCTCTTGTAAGTCTAGTTTTCCTCCTATCAAATGATACTTCTGATACATCTTGATGACATTGAAATCCATGTGCCAACCCCCATTTGTCCCCCTTATCATTTCACATATCCAAATTATAGTACTTGAGATTTTTAACATCCTCATCTTTTGACATTCTTCATTCACCACGGAATTCCTTTCAAAAGATTACCAATTTATGCTTCAAAGGATGCCATCTTTCAAATATTGTTTGAATATTATTGTGTATTACTATTTTGTAGTTTCCACATATTTTATTTAGGGTTTCTTGAGCATGTATAGTTGATTTAAGTGTAGTTCCTTGATTCTCCATGAAATCTAGGTACTGAACAATGCTTCTGTATTCTGTAATGACATGATATTATTTGTCAATACTTGACATGATTCTTTTGAAATTCATTTATTAATTGGGAAAAGCTTTATCTTTTTAAAAATTTCTCAATATTGCTAAGACATCCAGAAATTTCATGGGAAGCGGATTAAATTTTTATATTATTGCCATTGTTCACACTTTCTGCATTCTTTTGACTGGTTCAATAATGTTTTGTTCTCAGGCAAGAGAAATCGTCAAAGCAAATAATCTGTCTGATAAAATTACGGTCATCATTGGCAAAGTTGAGGTAAGATTGGTACTGATATTATCTTCTTGCATAGACATGATTATTAGGTGATTCAAAGATTCATTTTAAGGCTTGCATGGATGACGTGTTTACTGCACACATAATGTAAAAGTTTGATTGAAAGGAATGATAAATAACACTTATTTTTATATCTTGAACCATAGATCAAAAACTCATGATCTAGCAAAACATGACATACCCAAATTTGACTCAGACTTGGTGGCTTGGTAAAAACTCAGCAACTAATAAAAAAAACACTTAAACACCTTAAAACCATAAATTTATGTAAAACTCAGTTACACAACATATTTTTAGATTGGAATACAAAAAGAGTACAATATTGCATCATCATGTAAATATGACAGCCAATAAATCATCATAATCATCATAAAAGATTACAAATTTCATGCAAGTTACAACAATTTACAATTTCATATTCCCCATATACATTCTAGTGATGGTTTGGGCCCTACTCTTTGTAGTCAGCTGTGGCTCCAACCTCCTACTAGAAGGCTGTGGTTCCATCCTCCAACTAAAAGGCAATGATTCCTTGAATTCAACATCACCATTTCCCATAATGTCATCGAATCCAACAATTGTTGTCTTTTTAAACTCTCTTCTGCGTGTCACTCAAAATCAACAATCTCACCTTTTGTAAACATGGGGGTGTCCTCATCCTACACAACCAAATTATTATATAAATAATCTCATCTATGTCAATCTACTCTTCAACAATCATATCCTCAATATTTTTCTAAGGAGGTGAAGGTTGTATTGCACAAAGATGAGGTCATTGAGGTGCTTATTTGTGGGAATGACCTCAAACAAACTCCATTTGTGCTTGCATTTAGAAGTACCACAAGATTGAGACAAAATGTCGAGGGCTATCTTTTGAAGATTTGGGGTATTTTTTCCCCAATCTTCTCACCAAGCAGTTGTAGAGAAGGTCTTAAAGTTTTTTGTAAGGGATAATTGCAATTTGTAAGCAATCATTGCAATTTGAAAGTGATAATTGCAAGCTAAAAGTGAATGCTTCACTCTTTTGTTAACTAGTGCTTGGGTGGAACTCCCTTTGATAGCTAGTGGCCAAGAAAAGAGCCTTCTCCTATCTTGCCTGTAATTTTGCAACACTCCAATAATTAGGTCCCTCATCTCAACCTTAGACATCATCCTCTAAATATATGTTGAGGGGCCCTCTATAACGTTCATGTTACAATTTGTGAAGTCCTCTAACAAGAAAAAACTGATGTTGAGGTAGAACCCTATTACATGAATGGGTTGGTGGAGTTGATTGTTTTACTATATGAAAAACGCTACAGAAAATGCTGTAAATCGCTGGTAACAAGCAAGGTGTATGGATGGCGAAGTTAATCGCACAAATACACTCTCATGTTTTTTCCAAAAAATCGGCCACATTTTTTTCACAGAGAAACAAGGAACGCTGCTGCTTTTAGGGCAAAGTCGCTTTTAAAGATGTATAAAAGGCAGCAAAAGGAAAAACGATGTTATTATTTCATTCGAAACCCTTCTCAATTGATTTCTAGCGCTCTGAGCACGACGCGACGTGGCTAGGGCACAGGAGGACGCGCGCGATTTCACTGATTTTTGGCTCGATTTTTCAAGTTGTTAATTCATTCGAAACCTTCCTTGTTCATTGACGCCATTGTTCTAAAAAAAAATATCCGTCTATAAATCGATTTTGCTCTGATTTTTCTATGTTTTATTTGATTTTTCTGTGTTATTTTCTCTGCCTTAGTTCATCTTCGACGTGCGTTCGTTATGGTTTTTGTTCATTTGTTTTCTTTTTCATTATTTTAATGTATATTTATTATATATTTATTTATTGATATTTATATGTAATCATATATTACTATATAATATATATAAATATAAAATAATAAATATTTATTATCTTATAAATAAATAAAGATATTCATATAATATTATATTTAATATTTATTACATTCTAGGTTATATACATTTATTTTATATCTATTTAAGTATTATTAATTATATATTTTGCAAATATGTAATATATATATATAAGTATATATAGTTCTTTTATATATTTTATATTTAGATATATTTATATATTTAGTTCGGTAAGTGTCGACTTTGACTGCATTTGCTTTTGAAAGAATAGATAACCAATAAGCAAGGCTTCTTAAAATAAAACTATTTAATTTACCTTGAATACATGTCCTCAAGCATCCTTTTGTTTATTTACATATGATGTAATTCGTTGATACATTGATGATTGATATGTATTAAACTCTAATTTTGGATTTATATATGGACGGACCTGTACTTTATATGTGTTTTAAAGAAATATTTTAAAAATTCATGTATTTTCAAATGTTCATAAATTTGCCGAAGTTATTGCTGCTGAGTTTTTCCCTAGCTTTGCCAGTCTCGAAGCCTTTTTAAAATTTTGGGTCTCACGAAGTTATTGCCGAGTCCGGTTTTTCAACCATGGTTTTACCTCTGATCAATGATCTCCCATATGGGTTCAAATTTGGCTTTGTTTCCCTTGTAGTTTTGGATCACCTTCTTGGCTTCATAAATGTAACCCATCGAGTTTTGCTCCCCATCCACTGAGCGCAAAATGTTGACCATAGGTTTCAACTTGTACAAACATATTACAATTACAATTAAAATGAAAACTCTAAATATTTTAACAATATCTTGGAATTAGAATTTACAAAAAGTTAAATAAAATGATAGAAATTAAAATCTAAATTGAATTTTGAAGATACTTGATGATCTCTATAGCTCTCTTTGCAAAGATATCATAAAATGATGTCTTTGTGACCCTCATTCCATCAACCTTTTTTGAATAAGATTAGTCCAACTTTGTTTGGCTCACAAACATTTGCTTCAAAGATGTCAACAAACTACATGTGATTTGGAATGTAGAGAGGTTAGTTGCAAACCATTGTCACACATGCTAACACAAGTTCTCTGTGTTTGGTGTGATCTCTCATCAAGATGAGAACCCAAGGTTGATTATAGATTTATTTGGTGATGATCTTAGTGCCTTCCACAATTTATCTCATCCAATCAATTTTGCTTATGCTCTCCAATAGAAGGTTAAGGCAATGGACAACACAAGGGTCCAAAAAAATGTTGGATTCCTTTCCTAAAGCAGTCTTTGGGCCACCACATGTTGCTGCATTATTCAATACAAACCTCTTACACAATCTCCTCTAGTATTATACTCAATTTTTTTGCAGTTTTTTTACCTTATTTGAGACATACATAGTTTTCCAAGGCATCATCGCACCATTTGAAACTACTAGAAATTGATGCTTGTGTGAATCCTTCCATCTATCCACTTATCTGATAGTATGGTGCATCTATACTTGTGTCGTTGCTTGCTTGGGTCTTCTACAATTGTTATTGCACTTATGATTGCCTTCTAGAGTAATGATCCATTCATTTTATATAGAGTGGATGCCTTGTATCCTTTCCCTACAACTATGTATGCTATGACCAAATTTTTCCAATAAAGATGTTAAATCTTTATTGAGCTTTGCTCATTGTAAATCTTGTAAATTATTTATTGAGCTTTGCTCATTGTAAATAATATATCAAATTATTTTACCAATTACTTGTGCATTATGGTATTAGAGCCGAAATTGGTTTTGGGCGCTATTGTTTTTTGAAAAAAAAATTTCGTGGATTTTTCAAACTGTAATTCGAAAACTTCTTGGGCTTGTTTTCTTCAGCAATCTTCTGGTCACGTCTTTTTTCCTATGCCATTTTTTCTTGGCCGCGCAACTTCTGGTGGACGCATTTTTCTGCTTGTTTTAGGCGCAATTTTGTTCCTCTTAGGGTTGTGTCTTTTGAAACCTTTTGGGTGTCACGTTTTTTTGGCTTCTTATCTCTGCAGATTT
>VDFB02238925.1:0-11569 GCA_007258455.2 Sequoia sempervirens | reverse complement strand
GGAAGGAGATGGGGAAAGAATGTTGAACGTATCCAGCACAGGCATCACGATCATGGGCTTGGAGTATTGGCTTTACAGCTTTATGCAAGTAACGTATTTGATACTTAAGAGGTATGCTTAGATCTTAACATATTTTGTTTGTAATATTTATAAACTACCTGTAGTCTACGAATGTCAAGATGGTATTTGCATCCTTGATACTAGCTAAGTTTTGGACCCTGTCTTACCTAAGTCTATTTTCCATAAAGCATAGGGGGAATGCCTCCATGCGTTTGCTAATTGATAGTCTATGTCTAGAAAACAAATTTTGTGTTTTCTCCTCTATTCCTTGATAAACCTCTGACCAAGTGATGTCGATTCTTCCACCCACTAAATTGATGCCTTCGCCTCCTAACTTCGATGATCTTCTTTCATTGTTGCATTATTCTATAATACTAACTTTTGGTATACTAGTCTAATAGTAGCATCTTAAATTATTTCAAATCTATTTCTGTGCACATCTTGTAATCATTGTGAACTCTCAGTTCACATTTCTTTGTGGCATTCTGTCAAATAGTACTCGCCCATACCATTCCTTTGAAGTAATTCCCATGCTTGTCATTGCTTTTATGCTTTGTGTACATATCCTCGCAACCATTGCACGTAATGAGACTCCCTCACTCATCAAGGTATTTTGTCAAACCGCTTCACGCTACGCGTCTATGCATTTCTATGTATGAATCCATGCAACGCTTAAAAAAGAAAAATAATTCTAAGCCTCTTCAATAAATTCTAAGAATAGGGGTCTAATCATGTTATCCTTGTCACTATTTGCTTCCATATGCTGCAATTTCATCTAACTATTTATGGGTTTAATTGATTATTCGAGGAATCGTGTGATTGAGACTCCAATTATGTTTCCAACTACAAGATTCAATTATTTTAATAGTGGGGAGGGAAGGAAAGAAGCTATAAATAATCTCTCTGATTTCATTTTCAATCTATCTAAGCTGCGGAACTTGAACATAATATGAAGTTTAAATGTTTAAATAACCTACTTGATTCTACTGACAATCTATCGTAGTTGCAGCACTTGAAAATAATTATAACAATGCAAGTAGATGGTGATATTTCCAAATTCCAATATTCACTTTATAATATACTTGGCAACCTGTCACTGTTACAACATTTAGAGTTGAGGCATTGTACAGAATTAAGTAAGCCTCCCTGAAACCTTTGGAAACCTATCACAGCTGTAACTTTAAGACTTGCAAAGGTGTAGTAAATTAAATAATCTCTCTGATTTCATTGTCAACCTGTCTCAGCCGCATACTTAACATAATAGGAAGTTTAAAGGTTTAAATAATTGCCCTGAATTCATTAGCAATCTGTCAAAGCAGCAGCATTTGAAGGTGGTAGGGTGTTTAGATTCCTGATTCCTTGGCAACTTGTCACATCTGCAGCCTGTATACACTGTGTCGGTATTCATGCACCAGGGGTTTCATGCTCCATCCTTGCCATGGTATTCCATCCTTGGCCTTTCAATCCATTCGCTAGATAATCCTTGGCTCCATTTTCCCTATCTGATGCCATGTATTGCTCTTTTATTTTGGAGATTATGTCATGGGATTTGAAATCAGGTTCTAAGTAGATTTATGTGGTATAGGTGCGGGTCTTGGTTGGTTATATTTAGTTTAGACGAATTTTGTTTACTTAAAGAAGCTATGTTATATGAAAATAAATTATAGTAGAAAAGTTAGTGGTCTTGAAAGAAAATGTTAAGTTAACTATAGAATATAAATTGAAGGGTTATAGGATGGGCATCTTATCATTTTCTTATCTTTAGGCTTGAGTTAAATCTTAGTCTTTGATTATTCTTAATCTCTTGTTTTTGATAATTTAGTTTCCATACAATGATTAGTAGAAAATTACTTTATGAAATTATTTGTTCTTAATCAAAAGTTAGCATATAGTTATAAGAGAAGCAATCACATATATATGTACTTACATGTATGGGTTAAACCTTCTTAAGACTATTACTTGTATACTCCCATGGAATGGAAGTTATATCTTTTGAAAAGATCAATATACGTATGTTTCGACACCATCTATTGATACGCTTGCAAACTTGAAACGTTAGAGTAGAACGTACGTTTTGGCTCTAAAACTAAATGATTATATTAAACAATGAGAATTGGTAAACATTAGAATATTATGGAAAGGATATAGTTATAGCTATGAAGAAAACTTGTGTAGTAATGTGTTGTTGATGGAATTAGTCTAGCTTTTAAATGTTGACCTCTTATATAAGTGTTTATTAGATGGTGTGCTAATTTACTATGGGTATGTTTTAAATAACGTGTTTAGTAGGGATTTTGGGTGAAGTTGGTTAAATGGGGTGCTATTGTGCAAGTTGAACTCTTCTTGAATGGTTATTATTTTCTTAGGAAGATTATGGTTTGGTTTTTTATGATGATTTATTGGGTGTCTTTTGAGTTGAGTGGTAAATTGGTTAATGTATCGTTGTCATGGTTGATGGTTCTAATTGAGTTGTTAATGAGTCAAATTGAAAGTTCATTGAGTAATGGGTATCCTGAGTGGAGGAAATAGAGGTCTCCCTTGGATTCCCAATTTAGTTTGTATCGAAATTGATTATGTAGTTTCGATGTAGTTTTTCTTATCTTGATGTATTCACTCATTATGTTTGAATTGGAAATATTTCTTTGAGGTCTTGCAATTATTGTGGTTAGTTCTTTGATGAGGAAACCCTGGTGTAAGTCTTTTGAGAGTCTTCCAGAGGCTTGATTTTATTGTTCGTCAATGTCCCTCATTTTATGTGCCCTTGACATGGCAAGATATTAATTTGAAACGGTTGCACGAAACTTTGTGAGATTTTGATTATGTACTTGTTAGCGAGATGGGAAATGCCTCACATGATTTTATGTTGTGATTCTATGTTCAAATTATGATGGTACAACCCTTAGTTTTGACGTTTGTTGGGTATCTAGGGAGAGTGGCTCTTCATGGGGGCTGGCGCCTCGGTTAAGAGGAAGAGCACAGGATAACCCACGAATGTGTTTGTTAAATCAAGTGAAAACATAATAAATGAATTTTAGGAGGGATAGGTAGCAATCACATAATAAGATTAAAAAATTGTGGTTACCTGGTCTTCATTAGGGCTTTTGCGCATCAATGGAAGGTCGAAGGCCGCGGTTGGCAGATTAGATATCCAGATGATAGGCTGTCCGGATAATCCATGTACGCATGGAGGCTGCACTTTGAGTCAAGATGTCTAGATAATCCATGTAAGGCCAGGTGATGACACTCTCCTCTAGCTTTCCCTTTTTGGATTTGCTTCATTGAATTCCTCTGGAAGTGGTCTTTTGATTTTATGACTGGAGATTTATTGATGTTATGATATTTGATTTATTGTTACTATGTTTCTGAAGTGGTTTATCACTATTGTGAAATGATTTGGATGTCATGTTTTCTGGTCATGGTTTAATTGATGTTGTGACTATCTTTGGGTTTCATGTTACTCTTGTATGATGTTGAGTTTTGTGGTCCTATATTTGGATGTTCTTGGTTGAGGTCTTTTTCTTGTCAGCTCTTTAGCACGGGGGGTGGGTCTTCGGACCCACGTGGTCGGGTGGAATGTGCTAAGCACCCTATCATCCCTGCACGAGGATCGAGCCGCGCGGATTGGTGTTGCGCTGACTCCAGTTGTTGTATTTGTCTTGGAGCCCATTATGATACTTTGTATTCATCTGTTTATTTGTATCATGGTATCTTGTGTATGGTTTCCATTTATGTTTGGAAACACTTTTGTATCATTGTACCTCTAGAACATTTTATTGTAATGTAACGTTAAACCTTATGTGGCTATTGGCCATGGCAATTGTTATTCAATGTGTTAAGTTAATCATGCATATGTTACATTTGTTAATGTTTACTTCTCATATGGATTATAATTTTGGATTTTATTCTTTATTGTCAGTTGTGTGGATCTAGTCACGAATGACTCGGCCGGTACCCCAAGGGATGTATGTGCTAATGAATCTACTTTAAAATGATATTCGTGGTCATGACTTAATGTGTGTATTACATTTAGTGTTTCATTAACTTTAAAAAAAAATTGTGCAAGAATAATTTCGTTTAAATTTCCTTTGGGGTTCGCATCGCATGGGCTGCTACAACATGGTATTGTGGATGTTCATACATCGGGTAATTCATGTGTGCTCACTATGTAACCTTGTGCTTAGACCCGTGCATTTTGAGTTTCACTTTTCTGTTGTCATTGTTTTGAACCTGATTTTCTTCTGTTAACGGGTGTCAGGTCGATGGTCCAAGAAACTGATGGGAAAGGATAGGACCCTCGGTGTAGTGCACAATGCACCGATATCCTTCCTATTAGGGATGCTCTATGTACCCTTGAGTTTTAGTGTGATGTGTTTCTTGGTGATGTGTTATGTGTGTGAATATGTCAAGTGTGTGTGGAATTTGCGATTTTGTTGTCCTTGAATGATGAATTATGTTTTCTTGAATCCGTGAAGGTGTAATTTTTTTTCCTTTTTATTGAAATTGATGCGAGATTTGGTGTTGAATAATGGTTAAAGTGGAGTTCTTTGTGTGAAAATTATGAGTTTTAACGAAGATGTGACGTTTTGTGGATAATTATTCTAAGATTTTTAGTAGAAAATAGTATCTTGAGGTTAACATGTAGCTTGAATTATTGGTACTAATGTGTGATGTTCTATTGTAGCTGTTGATTTATAGGAAGTTGGCTTCAAAACTTAGTAATAAAGGTAATGGAATTGGCTCTATAGAAATAAATACACATAATGTTTAGTAATGCATTTCTGATATGGCATATGAAATAGATTTATGGATTGAATCATTATGTGAATGTTCTTCTAACTAATAGGTAGCAAATTGTTTACAAATTTTTAGGGTTGTCTTGATTATTGAGTGTGTTCTGGTGAGAGGGACAGGGTAGTATCACTCACTCATGAGTGCCCTACTATGCTAAAATTTTCTCTCATAGTGGGATTATGTTATATATATATTGTGCACAACGTTTGTTTGTATGCAGAGTTGCAGTTATTAAGCCTCGATTCCACCTGCATTGTCAGGACAGGGCGAGCATCATACACACCCAATGGGCTTGACGTTGAACATAGGAGCTGACAAGAAAAAGTTTCCCCGACTTATTTTGTCCACCCCATCCTTGTGATTGGAAAGTTAGTCTAGTTGCAACCCCGCCACTACTTTCATTTTGGTATCATTTCCTTATTTTTGGTTTGTTCAATTTTTGTTGCTTACTTGACAACATTTAATTGATGATTTAAAATACGGTGTTGATGTGTTTATGATCATTGATATTATTATGTTACCATCTTTCTGCTTGAGTTTGACTTCCAGGAGTAAGTCAAAGCCTAGGGGTGAGGGTTTAGTGCCCTCCATTTGTGTTGTCTTTGTAATGCATTTCAACTCATTGTGAGGTCAGGTATTGTTTGGAGTTTGAGTGCATTTGATTTATTCTGGTTGATAAATGTTTTTTTTTACAAATTACGACATTTAAATAGGATTATAAAGTTAAAAGGTATAGTGGTTAATTAAAAGAAAATAAATAATTAAATAAATGTTTTAATATAATTAGAGGTTATGAAAGAATAAAATTACATTGTTAATAGACATAAATAAAAATAGAATATTGCAAGGTAATTATTACATCAATATATTATAAATCAATAATATAATAAAATAAGCGTATAATAGTAATATTTAATAGTTGATCTACTTGTTCATATATTATAGAGTCAGCTTATAAATAATGAATAGGGGTAGTGGCGTAATGGAGAGATTGGTTAAAATAAGTAATTTTATGAAGGTGCTGGCAGTTACGGATATGCATGAGTGTTAGTTTGTAACGACTTTGCATGGAAGGGATGATGTTAATGGTTACCAAATATAGGATGTGCATGTACCAGTTTTGGAGGGAGGAGATCTCGTGTCGCCTCTCAGGGGAAGGAGATAAAAGAATGTTGAACGTGATTCAAAGACAGCATCAATGACATCATGGGTTTAAAAGATTGGCTTTACAGCTTTATGCAAGTAACGTATTTGATACTTAAGAGGTATGCCTAGATCTTAACATATTTTGTTTGTAATATTTATAAACTACCTTTAGTCTACGAATGTCAAGATGGTATTTGCGTCCTTGATACTGGCTGAGTCTTGGACCCTGTTTTACCTAAGTCTATTCTCCATAAAGCATAGGGAGAATTCCTTCATGCGTTTGCTAATTGATAGTCTATGTCTAGACAACAGATTTTGTGTTTTCTCCTTTATTCCTTGATGAACCTCTGACCAAGTGATGTCGATGCTTCCACCCACTAAATTGATGCCTTCGCCTCCTAACGTCGATGATCTTCTTTCATTGTTGCAATATTCTATAATACTATCTTTTGGTATACTAGTCTAATAGTAGCATCTTAAATTATTTCAAACCTATTTTTGCGCACATCTTGTAATCATTGTGGACTCTCAGCTCGCATTTCTTTGTGGCATTCTGTCAAATAGTACTCTTCCCTGTCTATGCGCCCTCATTCCTCTGAAGCAATCTCATGCTTGTCATTGCTTCTGCATTTTGTGTACATATCCTGCAACCATTGCATGTAATGAGACCTCACTACTGAAGGTATTTTGTCAAACCGTTCACGTGCCTTGTCTATGCATTTATGTATGAATCCATGCAAACGTTTTAAAAAAAAAAAATTCTAAGCCTCTTCAATAAATTCTAAGAATAGGGGTCTAATCATGTTATCCTTGTCACTATTTGCTTCCATATGCTGCAATTTCATCTAACTATTTATGGGTTTAATTGATTATTCGAGGAATCGTGTGATTGAGACTCCAATTATGTTTCCAACTACAAGATTCAATTATTTTAATAGTGGGGAGGGAAGGAAAGAAGCTATAAATAATCTCTCTGATTTCATTTTCAATCTATCTAAGCTGCGGAACTTGAACATAATATGAAGTTTAAATGTTTAAATAACCTACTTGATTCTACTGACAATCTATCGTAGTTGCAGCACTTGAAAATAATTATAACAATGCAAGTAGATGGTGATATTTCCAAATTCCAATATTCACTTTCTAATATACTTGGCAACCTGTCACTGTTACAACGTTTAGAGTTGAGGCATTGTACAGAATTAAGTAAGCCTCCCTGAAACCTTTGGCAACCTGTCACAGCTGCAACTTTTAGACTTGCAAAGGTGTAGTAAATTAAATAATCTCTTTGATTTCATTGTCAACCTGTCTCAGCTGTGTACTTAACATAATAGGAAGTTTAAAGGTTTAAATAATCGCCTTGATTTCCTTATCAATCTATCAAAGCGGCAGCACTTGAAGGTGGTAGGGTGTATAGATTCCTGATTCCTTGGCAACTTGTCACATCTGCAGCTTATATACACTGTGTCGGTATTCATGCACCAGGGGTTTCATGCTCCATCCTTGCCATGGTATCCCATACTTGGCCTTTCAATCCATTCGTTGGATAATCCTTGGCTCCATTTTCCCTATCTGATGCCATGTATTGCTCTTTTATTTTGGAGATTATGTCATCAGATTTGCAATCGGGTTCTAAGCAGATTTATGTGGTATAGGTGCGGGTCTTGGTTTGTTATATTTATTTTAGATGAATTTTGTTTACTTAAAGATGCTATGTTATATGAAATTAAATTCTAGTAGAAAAGTTAGTGGTCTTGAAAGAAAATGTTAAGTTAACTATAGAATATAAATTAAAGGGTTATAGGATAGGCATCTTATCATTTTCTTATCTTTAGGCTTGAGTTAAATCTTAGTCTTTGATTATTCTCAATCTCCTATTTTTGACAATTTAGTTTCCATGCAATGATTAGTAGAAAATTACCTTATGAAATTATTTGTCCTTAATCAAAAGTTAGCATATAGTTATAAGAGAAGAAATCACATATATGTGTACTTACATGTATGGGTTAAACCTTCCTAAGACTATTACTTGTATACTCCCATGGAATGGAAGTTATATCTTTTGAAAAGATCAATATACGTATGTTTCGACACCATCTATTGATACGCTTGCAAACTTCAAACGTTAGAGTAGAATGTATGCTTTGGCTCTAAAACTAAATGATTATATTAAAAAATGAGAATTGGTAAACATTAGAATATTATGGAAAAGGATATAGTTATAGTTATGAAGGAAACTTGTGTAGTAACGTGTTGTTGATGGAATTAGTTTAGCTTTTAAATGTTGACCTCTTATATAAGAGTTTATTAGATGGTGTGCTAATTTACTATGGGTATGTTTTAAATAATGTGTTTAGTATAGGATTTTAGGTGAAGTTGGTTAAATGGGGTGCTATTGTGCAAGTTGAACTCTTCTTGAATAGTTATTGTTTGCTTAGGAAGATTATGGTTTGGTTGTTATGCTGATTTATTGGGTGTCTTTTGAGTTGAGTGGTAAATTGGTTAATGTATTGTTGTCATGGTTGATGGTTCTAATTGAGTTGTTAATGAGTCGAATTGAAATTTCATTGCATAATGGGTATCCTGAGAGGAGGAAATAGAGGTCTCCCTTGGATTCCTGATTTAGTTTGTATTGAAGTTGATTATGTAGTTTGGATGAAGTTGTTGTTCTTATCTTGATGTATTCACTCATTATATTTGAATTGGAAATAGTTCTTTGAGGTCTTGCAATTATTGTTGTTAGTTCTTTGATGAGGGAACCCTAGTGTAAGTCTTTTGAGAGTCTTCCTGAGGCTTGATTTTATTGTTGGTCAATGTTCCTCATTTGATGTGCCCTTGACATGGCAAGATATTAATTTGAAAGGGTTGTACGAAACTTTGTGAGATTTTGATTATGTACTTGTTAGCGAGATGGGCTACGCCTCGCATGCGTTTATGTTGTGATTTAATGTTCAAATTATGATGGTACAACCCTTGGTTTTGATGTTTGTTGGGTATCTAGGGAGAGTGGCTCTTCGTGGGGGCCGACACCTTGGTTAAGAGGAAGAGCACAGGATAACCCACGAATGAGTTTTTTAATCAAGTGAAAACATAATAAATGAATTTTAGGAGGGATAGGTAGCAATCACATAATAAGATTAAAAATTGTGGTTACCTCATCTTCATTAGGGCTTTTGCAAACTAATGGAAGGTTGAGAAGGTCGTGGTTGGCAAGGTCATTACCTCATTCTCAGGAGAGGTTAGTGGCTCCGCACGAGTCACCCTATGGAGTTGCGCCTTGTGATAGGCTGTCAGGATAACCATAGATGGAGGCGGCACCTGGTGATAGGTTGTCTAGATAATCCATGTACAGATGGAGGTGGTACCTTGAGTCAAGATGTTTGGATAATCCATGTAAGGCCATGTGATGGCACTCTCCTCTAGCTTTCCCTTTTTGGAGTTGCTTCATTGAATTCCTCTAGAAGCGGTCTTTTGATTTTATGGCTTGAGATTTATTGATGTTATGATATTTGATTTATTGTTATCATGTTTCTGAAGTGTTTTATCACTATTGTGAAATGATTTGGATGTCATGTTTTATGGTCATGGTTTAATTGATATTGTGACTATCTTTGGGTTTCATGTTACTCTTGTATGATGTTGAGTCTTGTGGTTCTCTATTTGGATGTTCTTGGTTGAGGTCTCTTTCTTGTCAGCTCCTTAGCACGGGGGGTGGGTCTTTGGACCCACATGGTCGAGTGGAGCATGCTAAGCACCCCATTGGGTCCCCAATCGAGGATCGAGTAAGCGGATTGGTTAAGGCAGCTGACCTTGTTGTATCCTCGCCCTTTGGAGCTTATGATACTTTGTATCTATCTATTTATTTGTATCATGTTATCTTGTGTATGGATTCCATTTATGTTTGGGAAACACTTTGTATCATCAGACCTCTAGAACATTGTATTGTAATGTAACATTAAACCTTATGTGGCTATTGCCATGGCAGCTTGTTATTCAATGTGTTGAGTTAATCATGTATGTGTTACATTTGTTAATGTTTACTTTGTTATGGATTATAATTTTGGATTTTATTCTTTATTGCCGTTGTGTGGATCTAAGTCACGTAATGACTCCTCGTGTACCCCAAGGGATGTATGTGCTAATGAATCTACTTAAATGATATTCGTGTCATGACTTAATGTGTATTACATGTATGTTTTATTAACTTTAAAAATAAAATAAAAAATTGTGCAGTAATTATTGTTTAAATGTCCTTTCTGCCCGCACGATGGGCGCAAGCATGAGGGAGGGAGAGGTCGAGGGAGAGATCGAGCCATGTATCGAGGGAGAGGTCGAGGGAGAGATCGAGCCATAGATCTGATGATTCTATTCATACCAGACATCCCTCTCTTTGAGATTTGTTTTATAGTATTACATGTCTGAGATCATTTTATTATATGTTGGAGACACTTTTTATGATTTATGTATTGAACATTTGGACGTGTTACATATGTTTTATGGTACACATATATATACTTGTTATAATTTACATGTCACATTCATACAGTTATGTTTTATGGTTTGAATCTTAGAGGTTTGTTATATACGTGCATTATTATGGTTTGATGAACTCACTTACATTACATCTATAAGTACCTTTATTTAAATTTAAATTATGGTAACTTGTTCAAATGCACTTGTTGTACATATATAGATAACTAAATACATTGTGAAACCAAAATGTTGGACTCCACTATCTAATGGTTGCTATTTGTAAATTTAAAAAGGTGGACATGTACATGTAATTAATTTAAATAAATAGTTCAAATGAATTTATCTTTAATAAATAGGTCAAGAAATAGAAAAAATTGAATGAATATATGCTTGAGATTAATGCTATACATGTTTTAAAGTAGAACATAAAAATGCAATCGGAAATAGATGATAGTTAGATTGAATTCTTTAAAGCTCTAAATGTTCATTTTTAAAGTCAGTAAAAGTTATTTATACATTTAAATTGTGCATATATCATGCTCTACATTAACCTAATTTCTAATTCCATATAATCTAATACACATGTTCATTTGAATGTGCATGCGAAGAATTCTTGAACTAGATGATGAGCTATACTTGTGTCAAGTTGAATGTAAATGAAATCATATATATATATATATATATATATATATATATATATATATATATATATATATATATATATATATATATATATATATATATATATATATATATATATATATATATATATATATATGTTTGAAAGTGTTCACTTAAGAATGAACCATATAATTCAAATAAAGCATGCAAGCTATTAGTGGAGTTGAATGTAAATGAAATCAAATTTCTAGTTTTGAAAGTTTAAGAATTCCATGTGGAACATTTATATGTATGTAATTAGAAATTGATATATATATTTAAATTTTGAAAGACATGCACATTTAATATTAAATTAAAAATTGATGACAATTCTATATAAATTAAAAATTGATCAAGTAGATCTCTTGGATGACAATTCTATATATAAATTAAAAATTGATCAATCCATATTTAATTGTACTGGAAAGATGGACCAAAT
>VDFB02238923.1:0-11643 GCA_007258455.2 Sequoia sempervirens | reverse complement strand
ATATTTCAAAATTCAATTCTCTTCAATTTAATTGGTAGACAAATTTCACCCGATATAAGCGATTAATGCCCTTCCATTACTTCCATTTCAGAATCTTAACTAATTTTACGAGTTTTTTTAAACTTAGGTTGTTTATTTCCAATAATTCAATGAGGTAAACCATACTAACTATTTTGAAAATTAAATTACACTATAACAATAAAGTATTTTTTATTAAATTACACTATAAAAATAAATTACTTTCAATTAAATTACTTACTAATTACCCCTCACATTGGGTACGTAACATTTATTTACTATTTTCCTTTGCATTATTAAAATAATAATAATAATTAATAAAATTTAAACTTTGAATAACAAATGCTAACTAATTAATCAATATAACATCAAAATTCAACTATTTTTAATTACCTTTAATACTAAATTGATTTGTAGCATAAATTTAATTGAGCTAATTCTTTCAAAATATTAATACCAATTATTCAAAAAAAAAAAAATTACTTTTAATATATAAATTAATAATTATTATTTAAAATAAAATGAATACCTTGTAAATTATTTTTATATTATAATTCTTAAATAAATTAATACTAATCACCTCTCTTTGTCATAAATTAATTCTAAAACAACACTTATTAAACATATATTTAAACTAACAATTTTTCAATTGCTTTGAAATTTGAACTAACTCTAATTACTAAGATACGTTTTGCAAAATAAATGAATTAAGACTACAATAATTATTTATAATAAATACTAATTACTTTTATAAAATATTTATTATTTTTAAAAACCAACTTTAAAATTAACAGTAATTACTTTTAAGTCAAACTGAAATTAATATTAATAAATTAATCATTTAAATCAATCACAAATTCTATCATATTTGTTTTAGAAATAATTCACCTTCTATTTACAACTTATATTAATTACTATATATTAGTTTGTGAAATAAAACATGTTAACTAATTAATAATTAATAAAGAAATAAATAACTTTATTATATTAATTAAATAAATAGTCTAAATTTAAATTTTTTTTCTTCTCATTTAAATTAAAAAAAATGTTTAGTTTTAGCCAAGTTTAAATTTTCATATCCAATTTAAATGTTCATATTAAATATTTTAATATATATATATAATAAATTTAAATATTTGTAAAGACAAATATATATATTTTATATTATATTATAATTTTTTTTAAAAAAATAAATATTAATTAATAATAAAATTAAAATTTTATTAATTTTTTTAAAGTAACAAGGCCATTGGCCTCTCCATGGATTTATGCACGCTGTAAATATATATTTTAAATATTTATATTGAATTAAAATAAATAAATATATATATATATAATTATTATATTTATATATGTATTAATTAGTAATATATATATTTATAACTATATAAATTAAAATTGACATGATTCCCTTTTTTATATTAATATTTGAGTAAAAATATTATCATAAAATATTAAACTTTAATTTATTGAAGTAATGAAACGTATATGATTTTAAAAATTGTAAATAAATTGATTGAGTAAAATAATTTAGAGGAAATAATATAAAGAAAAATTATTTTAATTATTAGATTTTTTTTTATAAGAAAAACATAATTTCCTTCAAGATATTTTCATAAGAATATTGGTTTGAGCCACATAAAATTATTTTAGAAAAAAAACTATCTTCAAAACAAATTTTAATTTTCAAAGAACATAAAAATTAAATATATGCATTTTAATATTTGAGTCAAATATAGATTTTTAAGAAATATTTGTTTTATATTTTTTTTTAATTGATTCCTCTTCTTGTTAAGTAGGAAAGCATAACTAGCTATGCATATTCATCTCAATTCCTTTCAACCTTATAAGTTAATATTCAAGTAGATACCTACTTATCAATTAGGAAAACCTGACAAACTGTGCAGATTGTTTGTAACTATGTTTACCTCAACAAACTCTTTCTATTCCTCTCAATTCCTTTCATCCACATGTGTTCATTCTAAACTATAAAAAATAAACTACCTCATCCTCAAAATTTTTTGGCTACACAACAAGTACAATTACGTTTCTTAATCTATAACATCATGTAATATTGTAATCTTATCAAAATATTATCTTTTGACAACTCAAGCATGATCATCCTTAAATTGTTTCAAAAATTTATATCTATTGGATAACATAGTGAATTTGAGCAACTTAGTTTTCCCTAGATTTTGAAAGCAATTATAGTAGCATTGAGCTTAGAGACCACAATGTTGTATTATGACTAAAACATTTTTTTTCCTTTAGATGGACTTGACAGCATATGTAGAGAAGCATGAATTTGTTTTCGATGTAGTCCTAGATGAGCATGTCACAAATGATGATGTGAACTAATGTACCCATGCCATTGTTCTCATTTGGAGTAAAATCATTATATCATGCTTATAACTATCCTTGATTACGTCTATCAATAGATTGCCTAATCTCCATTGAGAATGTCATAATCTAAAAATATTGTTAGGTGAATGGCATAATCTATAAAAGGGGTTAGATATTACTATTATTAACACCTAGAGTTTTCACATGGTACACCACTATTGTAGTCAATGTAATACAAATTTGGTCGGAATATTTATCTCTCTTAATGGTGTCAGAAGTTCTATCTTAATTTTGATGACTAAAAGCAAACTGGATGTTCAAAGAGTGTTGGTTAAACTTGAATTTTTATGGTATGTCATACTTCTATGGTTTGAATTAGTGTTATGATTAGGGTCAAGTTCAAGTTATAGTTAGGGTTTATTTAGGCTTATTTTGGTTAATCTTACAATTGGGGTTTAACTAGAATGTTAATTGAACCCTAATTTAACCCCTACAACAAGGTTCAATTAGAGTTAGGGTTCGAGTTCAATTAGGGTTAGGGTTGGCATTCAATTAGTGTTATGATTAGAATCAAGTCTGCCATGCTTAGGTTCAATTTAGGCTTATTATTTTAGGTCTCACTTTACAATTAAGGTTTAATTAGGAGTTAGGTTTGCTATTCAATTAGGGTTAAGGTCGTGGGTTCATTTAGATTAAGGTTCAAGCAGGGTCTCAATTAGGATTTAAATTAGGGGTTATGATTTCATTGTTTAAATAGGGTTAGGGTTAATGTTAAGTTAGGATTAAAATTATTAATCTAGAATAAAACTTGAAGGTAAGGTTAGAGCTATGGTAAGTGGTAGAGTTAGGCTTATGGGAGGGTTTAATAAAGGGTAGGGTACAATAAGGGTATAATAATATTGGTTAATTTTTAATTCATGACCATGGTAGATGCCAATTTGGTTTAAAAGACCCCTTGTTGAAGCCCACAAGACATTTATTTCTATATACCTTAGATATTGTTCATATTTATTATCATTGTGTTTGACCTCATGAGAATGCTTCAAAGTAAAGTACACCTTGCAAATCCACCTACACCAGGAGAACCATTCAATCTCTCAAAATTTTACTGTTATTCTACAATGATTATCAAATTGGATATGTCCAAAGCCTTTAATAAGTTGACTTGGCAACTTCTATACTGCATATACCTCTGGTCAACTTCAACCAGGGGAGTAATAATTGTATAATGAATTGTCTTCTTTTTCAATTTGATTAATCATCCCCCATAGGGTCTTCTTCATAAATTAGGGGATTAAGTTAAAGAGACCCATTATCATGTTCTTTTTCCATCAAAATGGTAGAGGCCCTTAGTGTAGAACTTATACTAGCCAATATGTTACAAAAATTTACATGACTTCCAATTCTAGCAGCACAAGCCAGTACATAATGTTTGCAGATGTTACCTGACTTACAAGATAGATGAATTTCTAGAGGAGATGCAAATAAAGACAACTTTTCAATTTGTTTCAGTGTCCAGTGTGGAGTATCTAAAATTTATTGTTAATTATGAATCTGACATTGACATATATCATTGAACTAAGATTGATACTATTGTTCTGATTCATTGGCTATAATTATTGGATCAGTGTGAAAAATCTAGAGATTTGTGTTTGACTGCAAAGAGTTATCTCTTGTGATTTATCAACAAATTATTATTTCTATTCTTGGGCTTCTTACACAAGACAATATATTTATGCATTTCTTGTAGAGTCTATTCTAATTGATCATAATAAAAAAACTTCTAATTTTGAAAATAATATAACATAGAACCAAATAGCAGTGAAAATCCCAAACAAAGATTGTCAAGAGTGTATCTCATTTAGTTTTTATTTAATCTTTCTCTTTATGTCTACAATTTCTTGAAGTTTTTCTAATCATCCAAATAATTTAATGTTGATGGATATGTAACACATTTAGTTCATTCATGCCCTAGTTCATCATATTTGGCAGAGAGCATGCCCATCTAGAGATGACCTTAGAATTTGGTTGACTTATCCAGAGATAGTGATGTCGACAAAAATTTAAATGAGACAAGAAGATTTGGAAGCTAAGGGTATACACATCAATGTCTAAGTTAAACAATTAATACCCTAGATAAACATCAGTTCACACAGTGATGAGTCTGTAGTACGTAGTTGTGATTCTAGATAGTAGGTGAGCCAAATTTGGTTCATGGTGATTGGTTGAAACCTTGTGCAATACTAATTGATCTTGGCTTAAATGCAGTAGAGGTATGACACCTTTTAACTACCTTTTTCAAAAAAAAATTGTAAGTAAAATATGGTTAATATATAGCAAATTAAGTCAGTATTGGCATGGTGTGTTGGTTTATAGGTGGCATTGTTGTTCTTTCCACAAAGGTTCAAACCCCGTTGGGGTGGTATTGTTGAATGGTTGTATCTGGTTCATAGCTCCGGTCAAAAGCGTTTACCCCTTGAATAAATATATATATATACCAAATTAAAACTATTGCTTCTACTTTTGTATAATCCTAGTGCTAAAAGAGAATACCAATTAGTTGGTCATGTTTCCTATGAAGAGGATTCAAGAATAACTTCATCAATTAATCCTCTACCTTGTGGTCTTGGTCTAGTGAATATTGCAATGCTTTTGTCCACTACTATACAATCAACAAAACAAGCATATGGGTTCAATTGATATTTCTGATGTTTGATCCAGGCCTTTTGCAATACACAACAAATACAAACAAAACTATTCTAAAACTTTATGGTAGGAACTTCGCTGGTCTGCAGCTCTTGTTATATTATAACATTCATAACATAAACCTTTTTATACACAATGTTAAGTTAACTATAAATTGTATAGAGTTTAGATTTGGTATATCTCTCATATATCAACATAGGTAAATTTGAAAATATTTTAAATTATATGATTTCAAAAAAAAATTGAATGAATTTATAGAAGATTATTTTTATTAAAGTGATAGAATCTAATCCCAATACTAACATTAATTATAAGTCTAACCATAGCCACAACCCTAAACTAACACTAATTAACTTCAAACCTAATCTTAATTTTATATCCAACCCTAAAACATAACTATGATTCTAAAACTAATTAATGAAATCCCTAATTGAACTATAACCCTAACCCTAATACTAACCTTTTCCTCATAATTGAACTCCTTAACACTAACCCCAAGCCTCCTATCATATAGAATCTATCTTACTCCCAACCCTAACCCTAATCCTAATAGAATACTATACCTACCTTAATTAGTGTTCAACCCTATTCTTGAACCTTTAAACTTAATTGAACCTCATGTTTCTAGGGTTAGGGGTTGAATTATGACAAGACTTGGGCTGCACCAAACAGGATTATGGTTGAGTTTCTAATTAAGGTCATACAATCCTAGGCTAAGGTTCAATTAGTATTCACCTTGGGTTAGGGATCAATTAGGTTATAATTCAACAAGGGCTTAGTTAAGGTCGCATAAGGGTTGGGTCTTAAAATTAGAGCCAGGGATTGCCTAGGTCTTCACCTCAGAGTCTCTTGTGGCTTTGATACGCTAGGCTACGATTGATGTACCAATTAGTGTTAGAGTTAGGCTATAATAATGAAATTCAATCAAAGTTAGGTTCAAGGTTTAATTAGTGTTAGAGTTAAGGTTGCAATAATAAAATTTTCCATAATGATATGGAAAGGCATTCAATTGGATTCATATACAAATGCATAAATAAGAATTGGTAATTAATAATTCTCTAGAACTAAAGTTATAACAACAAATACAATCCTTATCTTAATCATTTGTTCTTGTTAGGGTTGGGATAAGAATTTAATGGGTCCAACTGAGACTTAGGAAATAAAACCCTACGGAGGAAATAAAGCATTAAAATCAAAGTTGGGTTTTAATTTTAATCCAGTGATGTAAGCCTAAGCCATTAACTCCAGTGGTCATGTCGCCGACAGCTTAGCCAAAGCCTTTCATTAAATACTAACTGTACAATGTGTAGGCTTTCAAGATTCGAAAATATGGGAGAAGATCTCAATCGTACTCCGCCAACTCACAGACCTAAGGTGTTGCCCTGTTATTTGGCACGAGGTCAGCAAAAGGCACATGTGTGTCGTGTATGGAATGTTGGGCCCAATCTCCACCATTGACCTCATAACCCATGGTTTTAGATCGACAACAAAGATCAAAAGCTAATGTAAATCTTTGTTGTTCCCTGCTAGCTGGCAAGAGGAAGATGAAGGTTGGTGAAGCATTAATGAATTATTCCTTGTTTGTGTAGACACGTCGATCTCAATCTGTGTGAAGATGTTGTTGTTGGCAATCATGAAGGGTGATCTTTGGATTCTCATGTAGCTCTAGTTAAACGGTGACAGTACATACGCTACCAAATTGCCATGTTTGCACATGCATTTTTACTAAGCATTGATGAAGGTTGCCATTACCTCACACAATAAATAGAAGAGGAATTTACTACTAATAGTGTCATTCTTGTAGCAGTTAGAGCACTTTGTGGGTTGAGTCTAATCAAGTTTGAGTGCTTGTCTGAGAAGAGAAAATGAGTAAGTCAGTAAGGAGGTCTGTTCGTTTGATCTCACAAAAGCTCGGTCTTGCTATTCATGAAGGTACTTTGGTTGACAAGCTCAAGCTTGTGCCCACTAGATGCAGTAGAATGTTGCAATTCTAGGACGTTGCTACTCAACTAGTAGATGACAAAGGCAAGCAGTCAGCGGTGTGCTCCATTACTAGTGTTGGTAGGAAAATAAGGTATGGGCGGCATGGCTCCTGTGGATTCCAACACTTGCCCATTGACCTTATGAGCAACACTTCTGATGATGTAACCAAGACCGACTCGGACTACTGTCGGTATTTACCTCTCTTCAATCACGGTCTGTTCTCTGATGACGAGGAGATAGTTGTGGTGCCATTGGTTGTTAAAACCCCAAGCGAACCGACTCGAACCGTATTGGGAAAGGACAAGAAAGAAGACAAGGCTGAGAGTCTACCGTATTGGGCAACAACTAGAAGTGGGCGTGTATACTAGGGTCAGAGAGTTGGTAAGGGAATGGTGGTGGGTAAATAAGAAGTTGCTATGGTTCCTTCGTGGCAATTTGGTTTCCTGGCATTTTTGTGTGGATAGCGACAAGGGGATTTTGATGACAATTTGTGTTCCCTTTTCTTTTAGTTTTCCTCAGTTCGTGCACCAGGATTTTGATGACAATTTGTGTTCCCTTTTCTTTTAGCTTTCCCCAGTTTGTGTGCCACTATGTTTTGCAGATTCAACATGTGGGAAGTTTTGAAATGAAATTCAAATGCAATGGAGATTTTTTTCAAATTAAAACCCCAGGTGGACCGACTCAAACCGTATTGGGCAAGGACAAGAAAGAAGATGAGGCTGAGAGTCTACCGTATTAGGCAACAACTAGAAGCGGGCATGTATACCAAGGTCTTAGTGTTGGTAAGGGTAGGGTGGCGGGTAAATAAGAAGTTGTTGTGGTGCCTTTGTGGCAATTTGGTTGCTTGGTTTTTTTGTGTGGATAGCGACAAGGGGATTTCGATGACAATTTGTGTTCCCCTATTCTTTTACGCTACCCCAGTCCATGCACTATAAATGTTTTGTAGATTCAACATGTGGGAAGTTTTGAAATGAAATTCAAATGCAATGGAGATTTTTTTCACATGAGAATTTGTGGTGAAATTACATTTGAGCTTGAAGCTTGTTGCTCCCTTGTCATATAAAAGAGAATTCAAGGCTCATTTGTAGGGAGAGAACTGATGAAAGCTCTAGCTAGGTTTTGAGTTGAATATATGGGTAGAAAGATATTTGTCCTCTGATGAGGAAGTGATATCATGGTGCCATCGGGCTGTTAAAACCCTAAGCCGACGAGATATAATAGATAGCCTGCTTTGAGCCTTTTGATGAATATATGCAAATTATCTTAAATTGTATGCAGATATGACTTATAAGCATGAATAAACATATAATCTTAACATATTTCTCTCCCATGGATTTGAGTGAATTTTGAATGAAATGTTAATGAGTTGCCATTCTTCTTTGAGAATTTGTCTGACAGGTGTCTGCTGCTTTGATTCAAGAAAATAAATAAAGTTTAAATGGAGTCATAAGTTTACAATTATTTACAAAGGATTTGATAAGTAGTAATATATCATAGAATTGAGCTCCATAATGCAAGGTATTATATGAAGTCTGGGCTTAACCGACACACTCTAAGGGTACACTCCCTTAGATGTCCGACACCATGTGGGGCCCTTTTAATACATTTGCTCGGTCATTGGATTGGGGGACTTAGTCTTAATCCCACATTCATTTCATTACATGAATTGTGGTGAGTGTTCCTTTTATATTTAAGCATCGGTTCATTTTCTTTGTTAGGAAATAGAAAAGATTTATCTTTCTTATAACTTTAATAATAATTTTTTTTTAAAAGATTATATCTTATTTATAATATTTATTAATGTTAATTATATTTAATTGTTTATTTTAATGAAAAAATGTTTATTATGTTTTATTTAAAAATAATATTATTTTTATAAATTAGATGATTGATATTTAAATTAAATGAATTAAATGTGATGTTTTTTGAGATGTAGATGTTGATTATTTGAAGTGTTAAAAGAGGTTTTGGACTTGATTTTATGAATGCTTTTAAATATGTGAATTAAGTGTTCTTTTCTTTGGTTCAAATATGTGTACAAAATAAAACTAGTCTACAAGCTTCAATCTATAATTCCAATAATCAACTAATAAAAAATCAATTTTTAAAATCAATTTTTATCTTTTAACATTTACACTTTATTATGGATTGACAATGTTTACAAACATCATTTTTTTAAAGCAAAGGTGGTAAGCCTATATATTTATATATTAATATAATAAGAGTGAATATACATAGTATTACAAAATCTACTAAATTGTGAGGCTTGTGTTATCTTCATTTAGATCCCTAGATGGTCAATAAATGTCTCAAAGTATTGCTTTGGTTCATATCCATGTCTGAGAAACTAAACTAGTGTGTAAATATAAATCTATACCATAAGAATCAACTAGCAAATAATTGATGTTTAGAATTTAGTTGTGTTGATCTTCTAATATTTCAACCTCAATATAGATAGAAAGTGTTTAGTAACATTTTTAGGGAATGTGCTAAATTGTGAGGATTCTGTTCTCCTCAATTAGAGCCCTAACCAAACCAATTCCATGACATAGGAATAATGATTAGAGACATGATGATATATGTTATGAGAGAGAAAATGTTATTACATTTCTCTCAATGAAAATGTTCCTTTGATAAATCCTCATTGTCCTAATAATCTTTGATCATTTTAAATGCTTAAATGATTTTATTTAAGTAAAATACAACATGCAAATCAAGATAAACATGCATTAGGTAAGCTCACAATGATTAGTGGGAGGGTGCTGTCAAGATTTAAATTGAATTTAAATTTTAAATGGGTAGGGTTGATAATTACTACATCAAGTTTGCACTAGTAGATCTTATGCAAGGTAGGGTAATGTCATGAGATTAATTCACACAAGACATCCCACTTGTAGACTTGTTATTGAACAACAAAGGACAATCTATTCAAAGTTTACCAAAAAATAGTAAATTTTAAAAAGGGCATGAATATATATTTTTCTAAGATTGATGTGCATGTGAACTCTTATTATGGTGCATGTTAAAGCAAACAAGATATCAAATGAGGAAACTATTTAAGTAATTTTAAATACTAAAAGATATAGATTTACTTAAAATATATATAGTTTACAATTATACTCTCCCTTCCAATAGTAACTCCACCAAAAGTATATTAAAATTTTAAAAAAATATGTAATAAATAACATATATCAAACATTTAAAATAACATGAGATTTTTTGTTTAGTTGTGTATTTGTATCAATATATATATATATATATATATATATATATATATATATATATATATTATTGCTAAATTCTAGATAGATTCTTATTTTCTCACTATTTGGAGATCATTATTTAGTTCTTTTTTTTCCCCCTCAATTTCCTTATATAATATTACACCTCTTTCAATGCAAAAAGAGTCCATATCTAATCACTTGCTCAACCTAGATTTCATAGGCTTTTCCAAATGACTTATATTTGTTAAACCTTTCAATCACACAATTATCAATACATAATATCTCTAAATCATCAAAAACCAAAGGTCCATCTAATGCATGTGTTAAAATATTTAAATTATTTTTAATATAAGAAGTTAATATTTGCTAAAAAATTTAATTGATAGGATCTTGCTAAAAAAATTCTCTGCTATCAATTGAAAAATAGGATTGCAATGTTACCAACTCAAGGTCCCTATTCCAAGTTGTGCAGAAAAAAGAGCCTTTGATGGAAGGAGATCAAAGAATTGCTTCAATAAGATTTTATCTCCATCTAATCTCAATTACATGAGTCCTTGAATGAGGAGTTGGTGAGATTCAAGCATAATTTGAGAATATTGTAAATTAAGAAGATTCATGGTTTAAAAGTTAGGGCTAAAATAAATTGGCTAAAAAATGAAGATAAAGGCTTTGATTTCTTCTTTAATTATATAAAGGAGAAAAATGCTAGGGAAGAAATTGGATCAATCTAGGTGAATAATCAACATATAAATGGTCTTTCTTTGGTTATAAATGAATTTCAATCTTTCTATTAAAATATTTTCTTTGTTGAAGATAACAATGTGGACTATAAAAGATCCCAAGATCATTGTGCACAAGTCATCCCTAGGAAAATCAAAGAGGAAGACAATGATTGGCCAACTAGAGATATCTCTAAGGATGAGATTTTAAAGGATATTAGAATATATAAAAAGGATAAATCTGCAAGTATAGATGGGCTTGCTACAATTTTATTAAAAAAAGTTAACTAGATTAGGATTGGGGTTAAGGTTCAATCAGGATAAGAATTAGTGTTAGGGTTGGGGTTAAGGTTCAATTAGGATAAGAATTAGTGTTAGGGTTAGGATTAGAGTTCAACTATAGTTCAAAGTTAGGGTTACAGTAGAATTAGGACTATTGTTCAATAAGTGTCCCCTTAGGGTTATGATTAGAGTTATGAATCTACAATTACGGTTCAATTAGGATTATGATTAGAGTTATGAATCTACAATTAGGGTTCAATTAATGTTCACTTAGGGTTTCTTTCTTGGGAGAAGTTTATTGTATGGTACAAGTGTATTTTATAAAATTAATATGTCAAGAATTAGTTGTAGATAATACTACATGTGAT
>VDFB02238921.1:0-20167 GCA_007258455.2 Sequoia sempervirens | reverse complement strand
ATCCCCAAGTGTGTAGTATGTTATACCATTCCTTGTTAACTCTGCTGAAAGTGAAAATAGAGGGAAGGGGAAGGAGAGGCAGTATGCAGAACTGAAGTACGTGATCTGGTATCAATTCCCACGACATCTCTTCATCTTCCATGGATTCCGCCCCTTTTTCCATCGACTCGAATCAATTTTTATGTGAGAACAATGAAAATATAATAGCCCCGGATCAAATGATTGTTTGTGGAGTGGTCTGTTTAAAATTGAAGAAATGACTGATTTTCGAAGGTGTTTGTATTCGTTTCAAACGGCGCACTTGATTTCATATTGGTCTTGTTAAACTCTTACGCCTTTTATGTTTCAATTATGATTGGAGAGACGTGATTTTTCATTTGTCTTGTTAAACCCAGTTTTCTAAAATTTAAATTGTGACCGGTCAATTTATCTAGAAACTTCCTAATCTTAAATTATTTTACTTTATATTAATTTTTATTTTGTTTTATTAAGGAGTTTTTTCAATTGTTTTATTTTATTCATTTAAAAGTTGTTTAAGAGTTTAAATTAGTTTGAAATGTATGTCAACACTTTAGTATCAAAATTATAAAGAAATAAGGGAATTTATATTTCTTTTTTATTTTTTTCACATTCTTTTGACTGAAGGAGGGGTCGAGGAAGTATAGTGAAAGGAATTAATAAGACAAGTCCCCTCTCCTATGAGAGGACACAAAGTGTTTAATTAGATGCAAGGTATCCTCCTCTTGGCATTAACCACAATGGTGGATTCGTATGACTTGCATTTGTCACTATTAATTGGGTAAGAAAGGTATTGAGAGGACATAATGGATGATCATCATCACATAAAGGATTTATAATATTTTACTAAAAGCATTTTTGACAAATGTGAACAACTTGACTCCATGTCTTTCAGTGACATCCTTCATGCTCATGCAAAAGTGAGGGCTTTAAAATGGGCTATGGACTCCCATTAAAGCATAAAAGGACAAATGAATTTCATAAGTGCGCAAAGATGTTTTTTTAGAAAAGCGAGAGGTGAGTATCATCCAAGGATATGTGACAATGACCCCAACAAGATCTAAAAATCTGCAAAATTTTCTTTGACGACATTGCAATCAAGATATCAATGATTAATTGACAACCATAGATAACAATACACGTTTATTTCCAGCAACAATTCATTTATTCCTACAACAAGTCAATCCATTAATTTCAATGATTTAGAAGGAAAAGGCCAATAAAGTAATTCCAATTAACAAATTTCATGAAGCTTACAAAAAGAATTTAGCATGGTCGTGTAGACTCCATCTCTTCAACCTACCTTAGTTCATCTTGGGGATGAAATATGATCCCATCATGTGGATATAATCCCTATCCACCAATCAAAATATATTCGATGTCTTGAGATGGGAGTGTAGACAACTATACTAGGTTGTTGTGTGTATCGTCAACTTCCTAAAGACTCAATGATAAGAAAATGAAATAAAGTGAAAGAAACACGATAAATGCATAAACACATAAATATTTACTTCAAATTGCCTTCAATCTCTATTATTGAGCTAGAATAGGATGCACCCAAAGTCTATAAATATTCTCTTAATAGATGGACAATTCAATTTGATTTTGATGGTTGTTTGGTGATATTGTTGTCATTTAATTGACAAAATGTTAAATTCAAATTCTTCTACATTCTGTTTATTTAAATTGAATCTCAATTAAACTCTAATCAAGAAGTTGGAAAGGCCAACTTATTATGGATTTAATATGTAAATTGGCAAGAATAAAATATTGAAGAGAAAAGAAAGCGAATGGGGTAGTAGATGGAAATGAAATGTTAGTGCATATGGAAATGAGTTTCAATCAAATAATGTGAGAAATCACGGGGAGATTGTTTAATAATAAATACAAACCCGACATCGTGAGCAAAGAAGTATTGGAATTAATTTCTACCACCTGCAATAGCCTAAATGCAAAGTCTAGAGAATTCGACGCAGGAAGATCTAGAAAGATGACTGTCGGTGATAGAAGAGTCTAGGAAGACACGTGGAAAACAACTTCCAGAGATTTCTGTATTCTTCTAAGCCCTCTATAAAAAGAGGCAGATGTAATTGGTTAAGTAGGCAATAGATATTGTGTGCATAGCACATTTGTGATAATATCTTGTCTCCTCTCCCTCCTTCAAAGTGGTATCAGAGCCAGGTTAGATCCAAAAGATGAGGGCAGAGTTAATGTTGCAGAATAAATTGTGTGATCTGTAGATCATTGAGATCCCATTGCAAATGAACGGAGGTCACACGAAGGCACCAGAAGTTTCTGTTTAAGAACAAAAGAGAGTTGCAGGTTTCATTAAAGTGTGATGACACTAGAAGGAAAGTAGATTCGTGGGGAGCAGTGTTCATGTTGCAAGAAGATCGTGGAATCTCAAGTTTAGATAGCTCACTGAAATCCCTGTGTGCATCCTCCGTACAAGGAGATCGCTCGAAGGTGGAAAATCATTGTTTCAAAGTTAGCAAAAGAGATCTTTAAAAGCTGTTGCCAAAAGGTAAAGGCAAAGGAGCTGATCGGTTGAATTTGCCAAGCAAGGAAGAATTTGGTTTGCCTTCATTAAGGATTTTAGCAACTGTGAAAGAAGATCTGGAAGCTGCCAATACAAAGGTAGATCACTAATCTTAAGAAGTTAATTCCTGAAGCAATATTGAAGTTTTTGGTTGAAAATAAATCATACTGTTTTGAGCTATTACACAAGTCATCATAGTTTTGGAAAGAATATTCATAAAAGGAGATGAAATTTTGTTTCATTATTTGCTGAGAAGAAATTATGGCTTTTAAAGTTAGTCTAGCATCAAAGGAGCTTGTAAGACTTTGAACATGGTTAAGTTATGTTCAGTTTCTGATTTGGATGAGATGACAAGGGAAGGATTATGGAAGATCAAAGACCTCCTTGAAGGTGGTTGTTGACTAAGACATCGAAGAAGGAAACGTGAGATCCACCATCAAGGGAGGTTAGTTTTGATTGTCAGCAATGAAGTGAAGAATATGCATGAATTCAAGAAGTTGCAGATCTGAAGTCACCTAGGACAAGAGGCACTGCCCAAGCCGCAAGTGTTTGTTGTCATGAGAGGCAGATTGTTGTTGAGGTTGTTGGATTATTAACCAAGGATAAGGAGATCAAAGCATGCATAAACCATTGCAAGTGTTGAAGAATTGCAGATCGTGGGCAAAGCCGGATCATTGCATAAGATTAATGTGACATGATATAGATCGATCGATTTGTGTTATTACTTTTTGCAAATTTTATTGTGCAGGTTAGAATAGAATTGTTGTTTGAAAAGATCGCTTCATAAGTGAAGGAGATTTGAAGAAGAAGCTAGAAAGAAGGCTCGTTAGTATATGAAGATGTTGCTGCAGTTCATGATTTTGAAGGTGTCACTATTCAAGGATGGCACTGCCTAGAAAAGAAGCAGTCATTGTCCCAGTTGAAGCCGCAAAGGAAGATCGCCAAAGATTTGAAGGTTTCATAGGCTTAGATCACTGAAAAGTCAGCTGCAGCTGAGGTGAAGTAAAATTATAGAGAGATAGGGGGAGATCGAAGAGCATCCCGCCATTGAGATTAAGAAAGTTGTAAAAGACTGCCAAAGAAAAGAGGCAACTATTTCTAAACCTCAGAAGAGGTGCTCCCTTGGAGATTGTCGAAAAGAGATCAAAGAGAAGAATCAGTGAAAGAGAAGTAGAAATCATGAAAGGAATAGTGAAGGCACGTGAAGCTGTCAAAGACTGCTGCAGTAGTTGTACAAAGAAAAAGGTATTGTCAGGCATGAAGATCATCAAGAAGGTAAACAAAAAGTCTTGAAGAAGTTTGAAGACTTGGTTGCAACCACAAGAAAAGTAGAGAAAGAATGACCGTAGTTAATGACAAATGAACAACAAAGGAATTAGAGCATTCGTAAGAAGACAAGAGAATGACATTACGATTGAGAGTTGTTTGAAGCTATGAAAGAAAAGAATTTGAGGAAGTCCGCAGACTTCCTTAGAGACAAAGGAACATAATTTGAAAATTGTAAATGGGTATCTAACAAGGCTTTAGGCCGGGACCCATCTGTACTAGATCATGGCATGATTATTCAGAGTAATTAGTTTGTGGTAGAAATTAAGGGGGAGAAATGTTGGAATTAATTTCTACAACCTGCAATAACATACCTCATTAAATGAAAATTCTAGAGAATTCGATGCAAGAAGAGTCTAGAAAGATGGCTGTCGGTGATAGAAGAGTCTAGGAAGACACATGAAAAACAACTTCGAGAGATTTATGTATTCTTCTAAGCCCTCTATAAAAAGAGGCAGATGTAATCGGTTAAGCAGGCAATAGATGTGTGTCTGATAGCGTTTGTGATAATATCTTGTCTCTCTGCCCCTCCTTCAAGAAGCGGTGGCTGTATGAAAATGGGGTTGGGTAGAAAGTAAGAATCTGTAGAATCCCCATTAGTTGCCCATGAGAATTTCAGATAGGCATGCAAATAAGTGAGGTGGAAAGTTTGATTCGGATTACAGTGAAGGGCACGGGTGAAGGAAGACAAAGTCGATAGCAAAAATGAAAGCTAAGCTTAGAGCAGATCGCATGAGTAGTGGCAATGGAATATGAAGAGGCCTTGCTCATCCATGGAAACAAGTCAATAAATCGTTACAGATTAAAGAACCTACACAAGGAAGATAAAGGAGGTAGCAAAAGGATTGCCATGTTTGACTTGAATTTTAGGCATCCACGTCTATGAATGGGTCGTGTTTGGAGCAGACTGAAATAGGTGTGAGGCATGAAGAATTCTAATAGATGCATAGAGAACTCATAGACCGTGGTAGAGGAACAAAGGAATTCACGGAACGGTAAAGGTAACACAAGGAAAATACGAAGGTTGTAACAGAGAATTTATCATCTCATATGGAGAATGTAAAGTTTAAGCCAGTGGCACGTGCGTGATGAATTAAACCTCCATAATGTGAAACACACAAGTCAATTAGTGTAGCCAACAAAACTTGTGATAACAAGGGTAAAAGCTCGTGTGGAGGTGTGTGGGAAGAAGAGTTCAGAAGAAGAGAGGAACAACAATTGGAGGCCTTCGCATATGGGTTGGGTTAACATGTCCCACGTATGTTCTGGAAATTGAATGGTAAGTTTTGAGAAGCTTGTATGAATGGAAGATGAAGGGACCATGTTCTCTAGAAGGGGCAATTCGATGGAAAGAGATGGAGCAATGCAGACTAAGGAAGAAAAGTAGAAGTTGCAGGAAGAGGAAGACCAAAGAGATGGAGTTGTAGAATAAATTGTAATATAATTTTAAAGAAATTCTTGAATAAATAATAGTTATTTGAATTGTATTCAAATCTGAGTTTTTTGCTGAACAATTGTAAATTGATTTTAAAATCGACACAAGTTATTATCGATTTTTGGAAGTTTCTCATTACTAAGATTTTTGTAGTTTGAATTTATCAAATTGGGATGAGTTGTGTTTCTCTTCTCCATCAAATGGTATCAAATCTAGTGTTCTTAAGCATGCGAGTAGAGAACCAACTGAGAGGTAGTTCACACCAGAACCTGTGGGTAGATAGGTAAGTGAACAGAGGTTTTGGGGGCACAAAAAGATCATCAAACATGAGGTAGCTGGTGACAGAATCTATGGATTGAGGAAGTGTGAGTGGAGATTAAAGTATCATTGTAGGTGTATTGAGTCCTGAAGGGTTGAGGGATGGAAAACACAAAGTTGGAAGCACAAATAAGAAGCCTAAAAGTATCATTGCAGATGTGCGGAGTTCTAAATTGTTGAGAGCGGAAAGTGTTCAGGAAAGTGTTGTGACAGATTATGGCAAATGAAGTGGAATCTTTGTGAGATCAAGGTATGATTTCAACATGGAGGTTACAAGGACAAAGTTGATGTGAAGAAATGCCAAAGGAAGGAGTAAGGAGAAGAGGAATAATCTGGCGGAGGAGGTTAGGCATTCAACAATGGAATTCAATGGAGATTGTTCACAGTCTTGAAAGGTGGTTATATCACCTCAATCCACCTTTGTGAGCCTGTGCTCACAAATTTCTTATCCAATGTGTCTGACGCAGGAACATCCGGGTCTACTTGCGATCAACATTGACCAAATAAAATTCGGTTTCATTTGGTTGTGTTGTTTGATTTTTCTTTCTTGAACAACTCAATTTGATTTCAGTGATCATTTGGTGACATTGTTGTCATTTAATAATTGAAAAAATGTTAAATTCAACTTCATCTACATTCCATTTATTTAAATTGAATCTAAATTAAATTCTAATTGAAAAGTTGGAAAGGCTAATCTATTATCGATTAAATATGTAAGTTGGCAATACGAAAATATTGAAGAGAAAAGAAAGCGAATGGGTTCATAGATGGAAATGAAAAGTCATGTTACTGCAAGTAGAAATAAGGAGTTTCAATCAAAGAATGTGAGGAGTCACGAGTAGATGGTTTAATAAGAAATATAAATTTGACGTCGTCGGCAAAGAAGGGGTCAGTTGTAAGAAAACAAGGCTGGGTAGAAAGTAAGAATCTGTAGAAGCCCCATTAGTTGCCCATCTGAGTTTTAGATAGGTATGCAATTAAGGGAGGTCCCAAGTTTTATTTAGATTGTAATGAAGAATGGCACGAGTGAAGGAAGACAAAGTCAATAGCAAAAATGAAAGCCAAGCTTAGAGCAGATCACATGAGTAGTGGCAGTGGAATATGAAGAAGCCTTGCTCATCAATGGGAACAAGTCAATAAATCATTGCAGATTAAAGAACCTACAAGAGGAAGATAAAAGAGGGAGCAAAAGGAACGCCATGTTTGACTTGAATTTTTAGCATCCACGTCTATGAATGGGTTAGGTTTGGACAAGATTGAAATATGTTTGAAGAATGAAGAATTGTAATGGATGCATAGAGAACTCATAGACCGTGGCAAAGGAACAAAGGAACTAATGGAACTGTTGAAAAATAAACTCCTATTGTGGGCAAAGAATGAAACACATTACAACAGAAGTGTATCAAGGGAAGGAGACAGACACACAAGGAGACAGAAATATTTTCAATATTCTATTTCACTCAGAAAAAGATTACATTCAAAAAACTGTTTACATATAAAAATATTCAGAGCAAAAGCTCTATACACGTATACTACAGAAGTTGTGTGTTTTCTAGTGCACTGACGCTTCTGCGTTGTTGCTCCATGTGGGATAGCTTCTGGCGCACGGGCGCAAGGCTTACTGACTTCTGTTGTGGCAGATACTCCTAAACGTCACTGTTTAGATGCTCCTAAACATTCCTTCTTCTGCTATGTTCTGCTGAACATTCCCTCTTTCTGTCTCACCCATAAAACCTCTGTCTGCTTACTTGCATAGAATATACATTCAATGCAACTTTTTTCTTTTCAGCCAATACACAAAAATGCTGCTCAAATTTGAACTCAACTACCACAATTAAATTTACTGCCAGAGAGCAATTACTAAATAGCAAGTATTTCTGACAGGGCAGGGGGGCGGATCCATATTTGATTTTCTCTTACCTTGCATTTAATGCAATTGGTCGTAGACTGCTCAAGATTAATTTTTTCAACACTCCCCCTTAATCTTGAGTCTTTCTGCTCTTCATCATTATTTGGAAACTTCTAGCACAATACTTTCAGAGCAACTTCCGGAGCAAAGTTTCCGACGCAAAAGTTCCTGCTCTTCAACACTCTGCGAAACTGTCAGCGCATCGCCATAAAAGTTTCGGAGCACCAGTGAAAAGTTTCTGGCGCAAACCTGTTTGCCTTTGTTCTGCATTCTGGAACTGTTTGCTGAAGTTTCGGCGCACCTGCGCTTCTCTGTGTTTTCCAGAAATGAAGTTCTGGTGCATTCCTGCACACCCAGCCTATATCTTAGGCGCTCAAAGGGTTCTTTTGACAAAGCCTTTGTAAAAATATCTAAGAGCTACTGCTCTGACCTGTAAAATGCCATTTTAATTTCATTATTCTCAACCAATTCTCTGATAAAATGATACCTGATTTCAATATGTTTGCTTCTTCCATGAAACACAGAATTTTTGGTCAAGGCTATTGATGAAACATTGTCATAGAAAATTACTGTTCCATCCTCTTGTTCTTCTCTCAAATCTGCTAAGATCCTTCTTAGCCACATAGCTTGGCATGCTGCTGCATTCATTGCTATGTATTCTGCTTCGGCTGTGGATAAGGCAACAATCGGTTGTTTCTTGGAAGCCCATGAAACTGCTCCTGAACCCAAGTGAAAAACATACCCGGATGTGCTCTTTCTATCATCCACATTTCCTGCCCAATCACTGTCAGTGTACCCAACTAGCTGAAACTCATTAGAGGCGGTATACATTATGCCATAGTTTTTTGTGCCATTGACATACCTGAGAATCCTTTTACCTGCTTGCCAGTGTGTGTCCTTAGGTTGCTCCATGAACCTAGAAATCAGGCTTACCACATACATTAAATCTGGTCTTGTAGCTGTCAAGTACATGAGGCTTCCAACCATGCTCTTATAGAGGGTTGGGTTAACATTATTGCTGCTGTCCTCTTTACTCAACTTCAGACCTGTAGTTGTTGGGGTTGGGGCTGCTTTGCTGTCCAACATCCTAAATCTTTTCAAGATTTTTTTGGCATAACTTGATTGTGAAATAAAGATGCCATTATCCAATTGTTGGACCTCTATGCCTAGAAAATATCTTAAGAGTCCTAAATCTGTCATTTCAAACTCTCTTTTCATGGCGTCTTTAAAATTAGCAATGAGGAAATCATCATCCCTAGTAAATACTAAATCATCTACATACAAGACAATAATTAAAACCTTACCATTTGTTGCCTTGATGTAAAGAGTGGGCTCACCATCGCTTTTGCTAAAGCCATTGTTCATCAAGTATGAGTCAATCCTATTGTACCATGCCCATGGAGCTTGTTTCAGCCCATAAAGAGTTTTCTTCAGCCTATATACCTTGTGTTCTTTACCTAGAACTTCATATCCAAAGGGTTGCTCCACATATACCTCTTCTTTTAAGACTCCATTGAGGAAGGCGGACTTCACATCCATTTGATAAACCTTCCACATGTGCTAGGCTGCAATTGCAATGACTGCCCGCACGGTCTCCATCCTTGCAACAGCGGAAAAAGTCTCATCATAATCTCTCCCAAACTGTTGTTTGTACCCCTTGACAACTAATCTTGCCTTATGCCTTTCTATTCTTCCTTCGGCATTACATTTGGTCTTGTAGACCCATTTGACACCAATAACTGATTTCCCTTTAGGTAAATCAGTGAGCTCCCATGTCTTGTTTCTTTCTATTGCATCTATCTCCTCATCCATGGCTTCACACCATTTCTGTTCTTTTACAGCCTCCTCAAAATAAATAGGATCACTATGAGAAAATAATGCGAAATTTACACTCTCATTAAAAGCTTCATCATACCTTTCACCTTGGTAGATCTCCCTTAGACTCTTAGTCTTTCTTAGCACTAGGGAGGCGAGAGTGGGGTCTGAATTTCCAGAGCTACTTGGCTGCTGGCCTGATGAAGAAGTCTGCTACTGTAGGTTTTCGGAGCAACTTTCCTGTTGAAAGTTTCCAGAGCATCTTCCCTGCTGGAAGTTTCTGGAGCATCTTTCTTGTTGAAAGTTTCTGGAGCATTTTCCCTACTGGAAGTTTTCGGAGCATCTTCTCTGCTAAGAATTTCTGGAGCTACTGCTGCTATTTTCTGAACTGTCAGCTTCCTGTAGGTTTCCGGCGCATCTGCGCTCAGCAGCTTCTTCATCCTTAAGGGGTATGGAGACAAAAATATCAGTATTGCTGTCAACTTTTCCATCCCATGACTCACTTTCTAGGAACTCCACGTCCCTACTGATGATTATCTTCTTGGTGACCAGATTATATAGCCGATAGGCTTTGGACTCTGTACAGTAGCCCATGAAAATACACTTTTCACCCTTGTCATCCAATTTCTGCCTATTTTCTTTAGGCACGTGTGCATAGGCTACACACCCAAACACTTTCAAATGCTCAACTGACCATTTTTGTTTTGTCCATGCCTCTTGAGGGATTTTATCACGGACTGCCTTTGTTGGACTCCTATTTATCAGATAAACAGCTGTTGCTACAGCCTCTCCCCAATATTCAATAGGGAGTCCCTTTGCTTTCATCATGCTCCTTGCCATCTCCACAATGGTTCTATTTTTTCTTTCAGCCACTCCATTTTGCTGCGGAGTATAACAGGCTGTGAGCTCCTTCTTGATGCCATTTTTCCTGCAGAAATTTACAAATTGATTGGAGGTATACTCCCCTCCACGATCTGACCTTAGGACCTTAATAAAGTGTCCACTCTCCTTTTCAGCCTGGGCCTTAAATAACAAAAACTTATCAAATGCTTCAAACTTATGCTGCAAAAAATAGACCCATGTCCTATGGTTGTAATCATCTATAAAGGTCATAAAAAATTTGTTTTTGCCAAAAGATAGATTTTGCATAGGGCCTACCAAGTCAGTATGCACCAACTCCAACGGTGCTCTAGCCCTTCTAGAGTTGCCTGAATTAAAAGGCTGCCTATGTTGCTTGCCCAAAATGCAAGCTTCACATCTAACATTAGGCTCTATGATTTTTGGCAAACCATCTATCATATTTTTCTTGGACAAAAGACTCAAACCAGAGTAACCTAAGTGTCCATACCTGAGGTGCCATAGCTTGGAGATATCTTGAATGGCTGCTTTGAAGGCTGATTGTTGCAGGTCTTTTGACTGTGCTGAGATTTGCATCTTGAGAGGAAACATTCGATTTTGTGTCATTTGAACCGCTGCCATAACTCTTTTGCTTCCATCTTTATCATAGATGATGCATTCCCCTTTCTCCATCAGCACTCTATACCCATTTTGGACCATCTGTCCAATGCTCAAGAGATTATGTTTCAATCATGGGGCATAGAAGACATCATATATTTGTCTTTCATCACCATGCTTGGTTTGTAGGCATACCATGCCTTTGCCCATGACTAGAACCATCTCATTGTTCCCCATTTTTGTTTCAGACTTCACGCTGCTATCAATGGAGGCAAACAAGTCTTTGTTACCACTCATGTGGTTGCTGCAGCCGCTGTCCAAGTACCAAACTTCAGCGCTGCTCTGTTCTACAAGGTTACATGCAATGAACACTTGTGACTGTCTTTCATTTCCAGCCACATTTGAGTCAGCAACATGTGCATTCTGACTCCCTTGGTCACGTTTTTTCCTGCAATCACTTGCATAGTGACCATACCTTTGACAGTTGTAGCACTGCACATTTCTTTTATCTTTTTTCTGATAAGAACTGCTATTCTTTTTCCTCCTTGGGAGCTGGTCACCCCCTCATAACTGCTTGCTCGGGCTGAGCTTTCATCACCATCATTTCCACGTCTAGAGTTTCCTCTACCACGTCTGGAACCTTTTCTACCTCTCCCCCTTCCTCTTGCATTCGACTGAGCATTGAAAGCTTGCTCTTGGGAGGAGGTTGCAGACCTATTTAGGCGCTGCTCATGGGTTTGCAGAGAACCCATCAGCTCATCAACTGACAAATTTGTGAGATCTTTTGCCTCTTCAATGGCAATCACCACCGGATCAAACTTTGTGGGAAGGCTTCTCAATATCTTCTCCACAATCTTCTGTTCTTCCAAGGTTTTACCACTTATCCTCAGCTGGTTAATCGAAGTGGCTGCCCTTGTGTGAAAATCTATAATGGACTCACTGTCCTTCATTTGCATGGTCTCAAACTCTCTCTGTTGCAACTGGAGTTTGACTAATCTAACTTTTGCAGATCCTTTGCAGGTGGTTTGAAGTGTTTCCCACGCTTCTTTTGCATAAGTAGCTGCTGCTATTCGGGGAAAGATAGCCTCTGTCAAGGCTACCTCAATCAGACTGAGGGATTTTACATCATTCTTCTGTGTCTCCTTCAACTAGTTCTTTTGAGCATTGCTCAATGCTGCAAATGTAGTTGGATCAGTCACATCTGTGAACCCATTTGCAACTAACTCCCATAAATCATTAGCTATGAAAATAGTCTTCATTTTCTTTGCCCAAACATCGTAGTTTCTACCATCAAAAATAGGTGGCTGCTACCAGCTTCTATTTTCTCCTCCAGACATTTTGCTAAAATGGGGAAACTACAAAAAACCTAGATTAAGATCTAAAGCTGTAAAAACTAACTGCCCAATACACCTAGGGCTCTGATACCATGTTGAAAAATAAACTCCTATTGTGGGCAAAGAATGAAACACATTACAGCGGAAGTGTATCAAGGGAAGGAGACAGACACACAAGGAGACAAAAATATTTTCAATATTCTATTTCACTCAAAAAAAGATTACATTCAAAAAACTGTTTACATATAAAAATATTCAGAGCAAAAGCTCTGTACACGTATACTACAGAAGCTGTGCATTTTCCAGTGCGATGTACTTGCTTGTTACTCACATTATTGGGATAGCTTTGGTAGAACAAGGCTTACTAACCAGCTGCGGTAGATGCTCCTAAAAGCGTCAACTTTGTTTAGATGTGAACATTCCTTCTTTTGCTTTATGTTAAACAGACACATTCTCCTCTTTGTCTCACCCAAAAACCTGCGTCTTCTTACTTGCCGCGAATATACATTCAATGCAACTTTTGGCTTTTCATCTAATACACAAAAATGCTGCTCAAATTTGAACTCAACTACCACAATTAAATTTGCTACCAGAGAGCAATTACTGAACAACAAGTATTTCTGACATGGCAGGGGGCCAGATCCATATTTGATTTTCTCTGACCTTGCATTTAATGCAACTGGCCGTAGACTACTCAAGATTAATGTGGGAAGAGGTTAAAGAAGAGAGGAGCAGTGGTGGCTCGAGCATATGGGTTGGATGTATGTTCCATGTATGTTTGGAAATTGAAGGGAATTAAAGTCTAAGAAGTTTGTATGAATGGAGAGTGGAGGGACCATGTTCTCTGGGAAGGGGTAATTTGATGGAAAAATGGAGCAATGTAAATTAAGGAAGAAAGGAAATAGATGTTCTTGAAGAGGAACACCAAAGAGATAGAATTGTAGAAGAAATTGTAATGTAATTTTCGAATTCACTGAATAAATAATAGTTGTTTGAATTGTATTCCAAATCTGAGTTTCTAGTTGAGCAATTATAACTCAATTTTAAAAATCGACACAAGTTATTATTGATTTTTTGGGAGTTTATCATTACCTAGAGTCTGTATAGTCTAAATTTGTGAAATTGGGATGATTTCTGTTTCTCTTCTTTATCAATTAAATAATTACTTTAGTTCGAATGCTTGGGGATAAATTTTATGAGATAAATTAATTAAATAAATTAATTTTATTTATTTATTAATGTCTTAGGATAGGATAAAATTAGATGTGGTTTGGGTATGGTTAGATTTTAGGTTTCTACATGACCATCTACCGAAGGTGTTCTAACAAGTGGAAAACTAAGATATCAATACCATAGCAAGTTATATAACCTAATTGCTATGAAGTATGACTAGTTAGTTACCTATATTAACCCTCATTAGATATTATGTTCATGGATTCCATTGGAAAAATAAGCAAGATAGGTTATCCATCATCTGCATGCTTTTTTCCTTAAGGCCCACATGCTACTAGAAAAAAACCATCCAACCCTCTAGTGTACTCTAGACGTCCATTGTCGACATGCCACTAGCCCCAAGGACCACATGCTCCTAGTGAATTTTTTTTGTAATTTTAGAGTAACACACAATCTAAATCACCATCATATCACTGCATCCAAAGTGTGCATGCTCTTGATGAAACCTATCCCATTATCCAACTGGTATGGCTAAATATTCATCAATATATTATGCTCCTTAACTGCTATCAATATTTGTCATGGATAAGCTTATCTCTGAGTGGGTCATAGGATATTTCCATTGGCGATAACGTCAAATGGATATGAATGGCATATGTATTATAATATTATCACCTATACCTATTCTCTCGTAGGTTTCTACTCAATCCATTCAATAAAAGTTAGCACCCATCAAAATTTTAGATAGGTTTGTTATACTACATGCTTAGAGGAATGAAGAAAGAAGAAATGAGGAGCACACCATCAAGTGGAAAAAGGTCACCCTTTTTGGGCTTCAAAGGTTGGGAAGGAGGCTTACCTTTTACCGAAGAAAGGTAAGAGGTAGAGGAAAAGGTTGAAGCCCAAAGTCTGAAAACTCAACAGTTAGTTAATTTTTCAAGTGAAGGAGTGAGGAGAAGGGAAGAAAGGTGAAAGTCAAAGGCTTGATGCCTGAAAGCCAAAAGATAGATTTCAAGGGTTGAGGATTGGGAGGAAATCTTACTACTTACCAAAAGAAATAAGAGGTAGATCATAAAGGGTAAAATCGAAGGCTGATTCAAAACACACAATAGAAATAGAGGGAAAGAAGGAAAAATACATAGGAGGAAAACCCACCCTCCAAAGTCTGACAAATCAAGACTTAGAAAAAACTTGAAAAGCCTCTTCAAGACTTTAGTGGTGGGAGGTAAGGCTTAAGTATAACCAAATGAAAATGGTAAGAGATAAAGAGGAAGACTGAAGGCTGATTCCCAAAACACTTCACATAAAAGAAGAAGAGAAGGGGTGGCAATGAAGGAGAAGATATGCCAGTATGAAGGGAAGCAAAAACTTGAAAGCCCAAAAATACCTGGACTTATCCAACTAAGACCTTTCAAGGAAAATTTATGTAAGATGGACCATATAAGATCTCTTAGATTGGTTATCAATGATGGTTCATCTAAGGGTGGCATGGAATGATAACATTTACAATTAAAATCACATCAAAGATGTAAATTTATGAAACATTCATAATTTCATTCCTCCTCACATGATTCACAAAATTCAAGTCATAACTTTAGAACTCTAATAGAAAGATTGAAAAGGATATCCTAATAGACAATTTCAAAACTATAAAAATTACAAGGAATATTTATGATCTATGCATCATCTATCTACAATACTCTTAAATGTTAATGCTACTTATCAATTGATATATAATTATATTAAAGTACTCTATTAAAATAAATAAAAATTGATACAACTATAAATTAATTTCATTATTCAAATTTTCATAATATTTTTATTAAAATATAAATAAATAAATATTTAATAAAGATATATTGACTTTTTAATGAATAAATGATATTATTTAACCAATAGGCTATATATTGTGGGCACAACCCACTAGAATTATATCACATAGGAATTTTCTCACATTTAAAAATAAACTCTGATAAGAATGAGAGAAGATTAGATCATAGTTCACTCAGAATGAGAAAGAATAAGGAAATTTTGAGAAGGATGGAAATATTATAATTTAAAATACTAGAAAACTCTCCTAGAAAAATATTTTTCAAATGAGAAGAATGTAGAAGATTTACTTTTCATTTATTGTGAATGTATTTCAGTTGTAGCTACACCTGATATTTGGATGTATTGTTGCACAATATTTATTTCAACCACAATGTGTTGCATCATTGGTTGTGCAACATTTATTTCCTTTCCCTACATATTGGTTTAGTGCATATATTTTTTTGTTTTGGACAAAAGTTAAGATCAGATTAAAATTGGAGAATATATTTTTTGTCTAGGACAAAAGGTAAGATCATATTGAAACTAGAGATAAGCATTTCAATTAATATGATTTGGTCTAGCTGTTCCATTGTAAAAAATCCTTTATAAGTATGAATGCCTCTTTACTTGAAATTATTTCATAGATTGAAAGAAAAGTTCATATTTACCAGAAATGCAAAGGCTAATGGTAGAAACTTGAAAGTCTATCACTGCATTTAATGGAGTAGACCAAATGGAAGAAAGAATGCAAAAAAATACATGGTTGGAATTCGTATGGAGAGATAATTGACAACCATTCATTTTTCCTAGTTGGCAACTACTTATATGGATTTTACCAGGTTTCACCACCAACGACTACCTACGGTTTTTATTTTCTACACAACCAAGTACCATTTCAATAAATAGCATGCTTAATGTGAAGAAAAAAATACCACAGCCTTGTAGCATCCAATGTATTTGAGAAGAAATCAAGAGTATGTTTTCTTTAATATTTTACTTCTATTTTTTATTTATTTTATGTTCACTATTTCATTCATATGTATCTATTACAATTTCCTATTCAATATTTAGTATTTTTTTGTTAGAATGATTTTTCAAACCATTTGGAAACTAGATTGTATGAGGGAAATCTAGATTAGCTGAGATTTAAATTGACAATTTATAGACATGTCTAAAATGGTGATCTACCATAATTTGAAATATCAATACTATAAATCTAATTTATCTTGAAGAGGCATCTTCTTGAGTTTTATCTTATATGTTTAAACATCAAGAGGGGGATAGGTTGTAGAGAGAAGAACTAAAGGAATTGAGCGCTTATTTACCACTTTTGATGATTAACTAGGTTAAAGTTAATACCATTGTAACATAACTATAATACTAAAAAAAAATCATACGTGCACTTGCCTATTTGGGTTGCAATTGGGCTTGGAGAAAATAGACAAATGTGAATATCATGCTTCTTGTTAATGTTCAAGCTATGTAGAAGAAATAAATTGTCAACTTACTCTATAAATGGATATCTTAATTATGAAATTAAATCTAAACTATAAATGGAGCTAAGTGGATTTAATATTTGTTCACTTTCATTTAATCTAGAGAATAATGATCCAAACATGAGCTAGTTTGTAAGTACAATTTTAACACATAGATATAGCTGCTTGACTTTCCTTTCAAATATCAAAAAAAGAATTGATCTAGACCCTGGGGTGGCCTAGCTAAATGGGAAACCAATCCAACCAGTCTTTGAACAAAATATTCAATCCTATAGCTTAAAATAGTGAAAAAAGATAGGCAAAACCCAACCATAATGCCATTATCCACTCAAGGGTATCATGATCATCATGGAAAAAAGCCTTAAGTGGCAAAAATTTAGAAAAAATCAAAGTTAGGCAACTTGACATTAAAATTTGAATAAGTTATCTATATTATTTTAAAAATATGTAACAATAAAATTTGTAGAAAATTGAATTTAGTTTCTAAAAATACTAGGTTTTATTTTTATTTTTAAAAATCTATTTGGTGAAAATTTGAAATTTCAATGCAAAGAGTACTTAAATTTTAGGAAAAAAAATAAGAAGTAGGTGTCTATCCTGACCACCCTAACCAAAAATAAAATGACAATATTTTTTTTTTAATATTTTATATATAAGTAGAGGATCTATGTCCGATGTGATGCATCTTTTTTGTAAATTTTTTCCAAGTAAATAATTAATTATGAATTTTTTATTGCTAAATTTTAAAAATATAAAAACCTGCTATGTTTGGACCACCCAATGGTCAAAACTTCATGCTAAAAATTCAATTTTATTTTTTTAATCTCATAATATAAAGCATAGAATGTGATGCATTTTGATCTTTTAAAAATGTGATAATCGCTTTGAAAGCTATGATTTTTTTCAACCAGCCTATCAATAGGGACTTTAGTCGTAATTCAAATAGAAAAAATGAATGGCCAATTATTTATTAAATTCAAAGTAAGTGACACTTATATTGGTGGAAAGTTGAGAATTTCCTTAAAAACCGCTTTCATTTCATCAATTTTGGGTAAAAAATAGTCACAACACACATGCCCTACATATACCCATCATATTGCCACTTTTTGGCTCATCATGATCCTCAAGACATACCCTCGCCAAGGCAACCAATCCTACCTTAGTTTTTGGAATTTAAAAATAAGATGCTTTAAACATAATGCACTTTTACAAACACTACTCTTGAACCCTTATACTCAAGGACAATTTTTAACATATTTTTACATAGAGATAAAATGGGGCAGCTTTGAATGACACAAAAAATATGCTCTACATATCCTTTGATTGAATAAATGTGAAACTCATACTTTTAATTCTCACAAAATCAATACAAAATGAGGAGATTGAGCTCCAATATTTTAAACGCAAATTCCCATACTTTGAAATAATTTCTTTTGTCTTCCTATTGTTGCTTCCTAAATAGAGACCTCGAATATCTATATCTGAACCCATAAAAAAAACTTCCCTTTGCTTCTATAGGTGACAACCTTCAAGAATGCAAAGAATAACACCTACTCATGCAAGAAGTGATTGGTGTGAGGGGTTCAAATCATTGTGCCACATTGAATATAGGCTCTCTGAATTTTTATCTATGGGCCTTCACGTTGGACCGCCAGATCTTGCCCTCCTGCTTCTCGCCCATTTTTCTGCAATTCCTTAACCACTATACAATAGGTATAGATGCATCCTTTACGAGCTTCATTAATAGGTGATATAATACATGAATGTGGTTGTGCAAGGCGCGTGTGAGGTGATAATCTCACATTTCTACTTATCAACCATTAAAAATGTTGGTCGAGAGGGGCGACATTGTGAATTGTACACGCTTCTCAAGACTAATATGAATAGAAAAGATCGAGGGAGAAATGAGGGGAAAAGTGGAGGAGATTTGTGGCATATCTCCTCATGAGGTAGCTTCCTATTTGGTTGTTTGTGGCTTCTATCATTAGAATATGTTAAAATAAAATGCAAAGCAACTCTACTCATAGCAAAGAAAACACAACTGTCACGATGTAAGGGAAAAAAATCTATTAACACACTTCATGTGTAGGTCAATAATGTTTCAAAACAAGTTACACCTATCCATAAAAATGGAAACATGTCCAATAATTTTCTTGTGTAGCCATAGTCAACTTTCTTATAGTTTTCCCATAAAGGGGACACCCATTTAAAAATTTTCTTGAGTAGTTACGTTCAATTTTTTGTTTCTTTGTTTTTAATAGAAAAGGTAGAAAATCATAAATATTAGCATGGGAAAACATTAGATGTGTTTTTTATTTTATTTTTTGGTGTAAATAAATCCTTGAACCTAGTTAATTCATTACTATGGGACTTATTTACATGTTAAGTTTACTAAGGTCCTAGGAATCTTTCTAGAAGGTGTTAGTTGTTATCTTACTTTTTGATTTGTAACACATGTGACTTAGGTAGTTGTGAGAAGTTGTCTCATACCATAAGATTAAGAAACTTATCATAATATTATGGCATCTTATGTCTCACCCTAGTTATATAAGCAAGGCGTCTCATAAATTACACAACAAAATTGAATCATATTTGCATCATTGATAAGAATACAGTTTATTCTTGTCAAATTCATATTCTCTCTTTTTTTTCTTTCCATTTGGCCTCTAGATCTAGGTAAGATATCTCCATAGCCAATTCTAACATGGTATCAAAGTAGGCCAGGTGTCATTGGATAGCCATTTTTTGAGATATCTAGGTAAATCTTGAATAGTTGAGTATGCTTTTCTCTTACACCGTATGATGACTTGGAGAATTAGAAAAACTTGATAGAAATACCTAATTTTTGGGGGCTTCCTCTTTGTGGCTCTTTACTATAGGTTCAAATTGGAGCTTGTTGGTCTAAATTTGAGCTCACTATTGAGTTCAGGAGGTTCAATAAAGTCACCTTTTTCCTTTTACTTAGTCTAAATTGGACATAAGAGGCCAAATCTATGAGGGTTTGAAGTTGAAGAGTGGTTGCCATTTCTAGAAGGTAGTTGCATTTTTTGGATCATTTTGGGTCAAATCTAACCCTACCATTGCATCCAGAAGGGACAAAAACCCTAAGATTGGCTATCAAATCATCCAAATCGAAGTAGTCCATCAAGGCAATAAATAATTTGACTAGAGAGTTGTATGACCCCCTAAGTTTTCTTAAATGTAGGTCATAGTTAGAAGGAAAAAATCATACAGGTTGAATAAAATAATAATTCATAGGTCACAAAAAATTGAGGTGAAATACTTTATGAAAGTATTTGATTTTCTATTTTTTGGCTTTATAAGTTTTTGTTTGAAAAAATTTAAAAATAAAAAGGCTGGAAAATCCTTGCAAATTGTAGAGTATGTAGTGTACATGCACTGGTAGGTATCAAGTTCCTTCCAAGGCACCATATGGCACATGCAAGCTTGGCCACCGTGGCCTCATAATATCTTGCATAAAAAAAATTTGATGGTCAGGGTGATCCCACAAAGCTGGATTACAATTTATGGGAGATT
>VDFB02238920.1:0-31028 GCA_007258455.2 Sequoia sempervirens | reverse complement strand
ACCAAAGGGACCAAGCCTAAACGGAACGATGGGGCATAAGTTGTTTTAAAATCATTCAAAAGGTAACAGCAAAATAGAACCCAACCAAGGTGTAAAACAAACATTAGGGTTTTACCTGAAGACAAAGCTAAAACCCCAACCCCTAGAAATTTTCCAACACCATGAAAGACCAACGACATAAGGCAAGGAATGAGTGACAAACAAGGAGAAAAAATTTGAAGCTCCATCACTCCCTTGCTATCTTGCCTTAGCCAAGGGAATGATACTTTTTTTTCTCCTAGCACTTCTAACCATTGAGGAACTAGCTTTTTCAAACAACAAAAATCCTCATAAAATCCTCTTAAAAATTACAATCCAGGAAGGTCATAATCAAACCATACTTCTTAAGACCTTGATCTTACTATACAATTAACTTCCAAACTAGAGGCAATAAAGAAAAACCTTTTGTAGGTTACTAATGATCTTTACACACCTTAGGATAAATCCCTCATAAGGGATAAATCAGAATCATCTACAAAACCCTAGCACTAATGATCATAAAAGTAGAAACCAAAATAATTAAAACTTCCAAAATAGGGGATTTAATTAGAAAAAACCTAATATGCAATGGTATACAAGACCTAAAAATGCAGGTGTTTCCAATTTATAGTTACATCTAACCATGGACATGTTACTAACTTTGTTGATATGAATCTTATAGTGAATGGATACAAGTTTCATAGAATGAAAACTCATTCAAATGTAAATTGTTTAGAGATGCAAAATATATGTCTATGATAGTTTAGAAAAAACAATAGTTCAATAATGGTAACACAAATGATTTTTCTAGGGCATAAACTATTTATATTGTGGTAATTTATGCCCTTGTATCCATGTTGTCCTAAAGAATCCTCCCCCAAGGAATGATGCTTTTTCTTTTGGCAGGGATGTTGCTTCCAACGAGCCTCTTATTGTTTCTCACATCCTAGACAATAAGGAATTCAAGGATGTAGCCCCAGATGAAGGAATCTCGACCCCAAGATTGCAGAAGGGTATGAAATCAAAGGAAGATAAGGAAACTCTAAATGAAAATCTGAATGAAGAGATGGGAAGAACTCATAGGGAGGCCGTTGATATGGCTCAATAAAAAGCTGATCTTGGTGCTAATGAAGGGGATGGGATGGAGGAAGGGGAAATTGTGTCGTCTTCCCCTGTTCTATCCTTGGGAGATCTTTCCTTTTTGTCTCAAAAGGAGGGTAGAAACCTGAGTGAATCTCTAGCCATTTTGGGCTTTCCCCCTCACCCTAGTGATAGAGAAGATGAGGAAGAATGGTTACAAGCTTCAAATAAGTCAAGCAAATCATCTTCTCAATGTTGTTTATAGATGTAGTAGAAGATAACTTCTTTTTGTTTATGCTAACCCATTTGAATCACACATCTTGAAATACCGTTGGAAAGAAAACACATATGTCTTTATTACACCTTGTTATCTTATGAATAGATCAAAATTTAATTATATTTTTCATTTCCTTACCATGCCACTATTTAACAACATAAGAAATTGTCTAGTAATATTTTTTCAAGAAATAAGCCTCTTCTACATAAATCTTTAACTAATTTTAGTATAATATTAATAACTATTCAATAATAGGAACATAGTACATTAATCAAGCATAGTAGAAGGCAGAAAAAATCATTTGTTTAATTTAAGAATAGTCTCAACAAGATAGTTATATAAAAAGAAAAATTATTCTAGCCAAGAAACATTAAATGGTTTAGATTGAAATAATAAAAATAATCATAACATCTAATGTTTCTAAGAAACCCATTGAATAAATTTTCACACTTTTGACATTAAATCCTCATTACTAGGTTCCAAATCAATAGTTTATATAGTTAAGACCTCGTTAGTAGGTCACATAGGCTAAACATGTGTTATAAAAATACCACAACTCATCATATGATATCACGAGAAATTCCTTCTAATATAAATCACAATACCTTGCTCTAATATAGATAGTGGCAAAAATGTAAACAACCAATAGTAATACTACTAGGTCTATGATTTTTTAGTATAGGTCACATGTTGCAATGTAGGAAAATGACATACCAATGTATTTGAAACATGATCCCTCATAGGCGTATCAATAATTTAAATAATTAGAGGGAGGTTTTCAAGCCTATCCCCACACATGTTCATTGACATAATATACATGATGATAGGGTTTATTCGATTTTAAAAAAATATGATTATTTTAGATACAAAGAATGAACCATGCCAACCATACATCCAAAAATACTTAAGGCATACAAGGGAGCATAATTTTGGTACTCCTAATAAACAAGTTGCATAAATGCATGAAATCAAGCACTCTTCAAGAAACATTATATACTTGAGCAATCTAGGTAATAATTGTAAGAGCTTGTAATACCCCCATGTCGCTGATACTATTTACTACTATTTGTTACTTTTATATGTTAGTGTGATAAGGATGCGTGGACTTTGTAAATTTCGTGGGGTTTTCAATTTGTTAACCTTAATTTCATTCGATTATATTTTGATTCGGATTTTCTTTGTCAATTTCAATTTTATAATATATATATATATATATATATATTTATATGTATATATATTATATATATATATGTATATATATTATATATATAATATAGATAGGTTTGTGTGTATAAATTTTCTAAGTAATAATATAAAGGCAATTTTTTTATAATATGTTTTTATAAAATGATTTTGAATATATATATATATATATAAGAGTGCATATATGTATATATATATTTATATAGATATAAAAGTTTGTATATACTGTGATTATAATTTTAATATGTTAATTTTAAGAAAAGTGCAATGCTAAAGTGTAATTGTGAAAGTTAGAGATAAGTTGTGTGTTTAATATAAAATGGAGTTTTTGTGAGTAATTGATTTATTTATTTGTTGGAGCTATTATGTATTGGAAATGTTTAATATGGCGTTGGTTAGATGTAATTGTTATTTTTGAGATGATTCATTAAGTCTATTATGGTATTCTCTTCGTTGTTTTATTTGTGTCGTGAGGGAAAACCTTAGATTCATTTTATCTTTCGTAGGAGCCTAAGTTATTATTAAGGGCTTCCAGGGGTGGGGATATTGTTATTTGTTTTTGATCTTGTAATTTGATGTTATTCTTATGTTTTGGCTTTGGTTAATGTACATTTGGATTGTACCATTTGTGAATGTTATACTTGTGGTTTTTGGCGAGATGGTTAAACCTCGCAGATGAACTATTTGATTGGTTCAGTGTTCTTGTTGATACAATCCTTTTGTGTTGGGTATTTTGTGCTTGAGTGTCTAGAGAGAGTGGCTCTAGTGGGGGGCGTTGGCGCACAAAGGGGTTGTCAGAGTAACCCACTTAGAGTTATAGTAATCAGTGATAACCTAAGTAATTAACCATGGGTGGGGAATAAACATTAATAAGATAATTGTGATGCCTCGTCCGCCTGTTAGTGCTATCATAGACTAAAGGGGACCGAGAAGGCTGTGGTTGGCAAGGTCGTTGCCTTGTCTTCACGAAAGGTTAACGACTCCGCATGAGTAACCCTATGGAGCGGTGCCTTGAGATAGGCTGTCAGGAGAACCATAGATGGAGGTGACACCTTAACTTGGTTGTCTGGAGAATCCATGTATAGATGGAGGCGGCACCTTAACTTGGTTGTCTGGAGAATCCATGTATAGATGGAGGCAGCACCTTGGGATAGGATGTCTGGATAATCCATGTTAAGCCATGAGATGACACTCTCCTCTAACACTTTATTTGTGATTGTTTTATTGAAGTCCTCTAGAAGTGGTTTATTGATTTGTCATTGGATAGTTTTGGAAGTAGTCTTTGATTTTATGACTTGAGATTTATTGATGATGTGTTTCGTGACTTGTTGTTGTAATTTTGGAAAGTGATTTATTGTTATGTTTCGAAAGTGATTTGTTGTTATGTTTCATAAGTGGTTTATCGTGGTTTAGTTTCTATGTGGTCTGTTGGTGTTATGTTATCTGGTACAAAGTTAGTCTTGTGTAACTGTTTGATGTGCTTGGTCGGGGATCCTTCCTTGTCTACTCCCAGCATGGGGGTGGTTGGGTGGAACGTGCTTCGCACCCCGTTGGTTTCCCTTTTAGTTGCAGATGTATCTTTTATTGCAAGATTTTTGGTGGATGTTGTTGATCCAGTGTTCTTATGTACCAGATGTATGTTTACACTTCTGATGTATTTCATTATTGATGTATCTCCCACTTGTGATGGGATGACCATGATGTAATTTGTTTATATGTTCATCGTGTTGTACTATCTTATGGATGTAATGTACATTCAGGGCATGTATTCATTTGGGAACTATCTCTTGTAATAGCTATTTATGTTGTGGTATATCTATCGAAATATATAACGCTTTATATCTTTATAATTTCATTTATTGTCATATGTACATATGGTGTTAATATGGTTATTGTTAATGGATAGTTTGAATGATGATATGGGAATGAATGGTTTTACGTTATTGGTTATTTAATGTTTATTTTATTATCTTTGTTATGGGTTAGTGTAGTAATGTCTTCATGTACCCTAAGGGATTTAGTTGTGCAACTTAGAACATTGTTATATTGGAATATTTAAATACATTTCATATGTTCTTTAAAAAAAAAATGTTGTGTCTTTATTAAGTTCCTTTGGGGTTTGCACAGCGGGGCGTTACAGCTTGGTATCAGAGCGTAGGTTCGCACGCTGGGGCACTATGAGCCTATTGTGTTGACCTAGTTGCTCGCACTCGTTAGGGTGTGTCATGTCATTTGTGTGGTATGTGGTGTGTTCTTTGCAAAGTTATTTTGTGTGTGCTTACTCTTATTTATTTAATGGCTTTCGGGAGTAAGCCATGTCCTAGGGGGGGAGCATGTAATACCCCCATGTTGTTGATACTATTTACTACTATTTGTTACTTTTATATGTTAGTGTGATACTGTTTTGTGATGGTGATTAATTCACCGACTTGGTGTGTGCGGATGCATAGTTTAGTTGATTGCTATATTAGACATTATTATTATGATTTATGATACTTTATGTGGTGTTTGGATTATTTTATTATGCGATGGTTTTTCAATTAATATTATATATGTCGATGTTATGATTCTATGATGATGTTAATTGGATTCAGCATTATGTTATGATGCAAAGTAGAAGTTACACTTTTTAGACATCCTGATTTTTGCCTCAAATCACATATTTTTAGAAAATACAATGATTTATGACTTTAAAGGTTCCATTTAAATTATTTTAATTAAAGAGGGGATTGATCAAACCCCTCAAACCCCTTGGATAGAACCTTGTTAGATTTAAACATACCTATGTCGAGTCTCCTCTACACCTATCAAAATGCTATTAAAAACCACTTTTATTTTTGCTGAGTGATCAAATGAATTCATTCAAATTTATGCTTTGTAGAAGCTTGTATATTATAAGCTTCCTAAAAGTATAATTTTAAATATGTTTATTGATTATTATATTTATTTTTTATTTCTTGTGAATGTAGGATTTTCAATGAGCATCAAGTTTTTTATTTCACACATACGAAAAAATAGAAAAATAGAGAATTTTTTTTATAAAAAATACATGTGCCCTAGGTATTAATGTCCTTATTCCAACAAAAAAAAGAATAAGTTAATTCAAATGAATACAAAAAAAATTATGCGTGTCGAAGTACACCTCTGTCCAAATTATAATTACGTTGACTTGGAAAATTAATTAAAAAAATATATGTAACAAAAAATTATGAAAAAATATCCATTCCCTAGATATTGGTGTGAAAATTTTGTATTTTAAAAATTAGAATTGTATCCTATCTATAAAAAGGAGTTGTATTATTGCGGTGAACATCACTTTTAAAAATCTTGATTAGTAGAAAAATAGGATTTATTAAGGAATTGAAAACAAAGGGGTAAAAACTTTATTAGAAATCAGAGAAGAGCATTACAATAATAACCACGGGACCCAGTCCCAGAAAACAAGGCGAAAACCCCACAACATAAAACAAAATCAACTATCCCCATGTATCCTCCTATCCTCTTCCAAGAACCGGTCTAAATCCAGATGCAGCTCAGGGTTAACTTGATCCCAATCCTCAACCTTCCAACCACTATCTTGCTCAGAGGCCCATTTGGCCAAGCAGTCAGCAGCGCGATTCCACTCCCTTGGGATGTGAACAAAGGATGCCTCCTCCATCCAAGAACTAACTTGAAGAATCCATTGAACCACCGAAGCCAACTGCCAATTTATATCAGATATCTTTCGCTCATTCAAGAGATTAATCAAAATCTGTGAATCAGCTTCACATATAACCTTTCTCCATCCCAAAGCAAGGGCCCTCTCCATAGCATGAAGAATTGCTAGACCCTCTATGAAGTTAACAGTCTTCACCCCCTCATGTATAGAGAATAGAAAAATCACCGAACCAGCTGAGTCCCTGCCAACCCCACCAATTCCAGCAGGCCCAGGATTTCCCCTAGAAGAACCATCGGTATTGATCTTTAAAAATCCATTGGGAGGAGGTAACCACCTTCCAACCCGTTGGACCCTCTTCTTCCCATGCCTACAGTTCCTAGAACTGACAAAAGATGAATGAATTTCTTGAAGACCTAGTCTGGCCACCAACTCAGCATCACCTCTCTCCAAGGGGAAAACCACATCACATTTAGCTAAAACAGACTCCTGCACCATTCCAAGCATACGCATCCAAACTTGCCGACCACCAACTTCTGATCACGAAAAATTCTGCGGTTCCGCTCCAACCAAATCTGCCAAAGCAGAAAGGTAGGGCCCACGAACCAAACTTCCTGCAAAAAGGAAGCCATAGAAGGAGGTCTTCCCATACTATCCCATAATTCAACCAAAGAGCACGCATGAATACAGGGAAGCTTCCACACCTCCCACCACCAATGCCAAAGCTGCACAACAAAGGGGAACCGAAAGAACAAATGTGAAGAATCCTCTTCCGCTCCCCCACACAAAACACAAATTGAAGGTCCTTGAAATCCCCGTTTACGAATGTTATCCTAGGTCAAGCACCTATTCCAAGCCAAAGTCCAAACAAAGCAGTTGCATTTAGGCCACGAGAGTTTATTCCACACCCTTTTCCACCAATGAACCTCTGCCCCAGTTAGCTTTTGAGCCAATAACACCTGATAACCAGAAGCAACAGAGTAAACCCCCTTAGGATTATGGGTCCAAGCAAGAATATCTTCTTCCAGAAGAGAACTACAACTCTTACTATGAAGAATCTTGTGAAGCTCAGCACTTTCTTCCGCAAGTCCCAAATCTGGCCACTCTGCGGGATCCTTCCAATGAGCTACCTCCAACTGACCAAAAGAAGCAACAGACTTGAAGTCACTCACCCTAGCCCAACCAGCCTCGAGAAATCTTTGGCACAAAGGAAGTAGATTGGGGAACTGGGAAGTAAGTGGAGGGAATTCATCCCAAGAATCCGACCAAAAGAGAGCTTCAGTTCCTCGTCTACATATCCAAAATAAACCTTCCTTAATAAGCTTTGCACCCTTCTGAAGAGTATTCCAAATCACTGAACCTTTCCCCTCAAGAGGGTAACGCGGAAGATCCTGCCGTGGAATCCCGGGGAAATACTTATGAGATAATATCCTGGCCCACTACTGATCCTGTTCCACACACCATCTCCAAAATAGCTTAGCAGCCACAGCCACTCCAGATAACGCAGACTGTCGAAGACCAAGACCACCAAATTGCTTTGGGCTGCACAAAACATCCCACCTAACCAGGCTCCACTTGGAAGAAGCCAAACTTCCCGCCCATAAGAACTGCCTTTCAAGAGAATCCAACTCCCTTAGAAAACCCATCGGAGCCACCTGAAGCATACATCTGTAGGTAGGGAGAGCCTGCACCACCGACTTGAGAAGCTGAACCCGCCCTGCAAAAGACAACCATCTGTGGGTCCAATGATTAACTTTTGCACGGAGCTTATCAATAATATTCTGCCAAGAACCCTTGGGAAGATGGCGAACAGAAATTGGGAAACCCAGATAAGTCAAAGGGAGAACCCCTATCTAAAACCTTAAGATATTAGCAATTCTTCTCTGTATGGGGCTCAGCGTGTTGAAGAAGAATATGGAAGACTTCTCCTCATTAATCAATTGTCCTGAAGCAACAAGATATATGTCCAACACCTGCCTCAAGTTAGTAGCTTCCCTAACAGTAGCCATCCCCATCAGCGCAGTATCATCAACAAACTGCAAATGAGATTGCGGAGGCAAGTCTCCACCCCATCGCCAACCTTGAATGATGCCAAGCTCCACCCTTCTTTTCAACAAACGACCAAGGCCTTCCACACGAAGCAGAAAAAGATACGGAGAAAGAGGATCCCCTTGGCGCAAACCCCTAGAGGCACCAAAAAGTTCAGAATGATCTCCATTTATCAAAACTGAGAAGGAAACAGATGTGACACAGCTCATGACCCAGTGGATCCACTCCTCACCAAAACCAAAAGCAACAAGGATCTTCTGCAAAAAAGACCATCTAACCCTGTCATAAGCCTTAGCCATATCCAGCTTAATGAACATAGCCTTCTCATGGGAGTTGTCCATGGAGTGGATGGTCTCCGTAGCAATGACAACCCCATCAAGAATCTGCCGACCTACCACAAATCCACTCTGTTCCTCCGAAATCAACACTTTAAGCCACTTCTTCAGTCTCTCAGCCAATAACTTTGAGATGATTTTATAAGCCACATTGCAAAGAGAGATAGGCCGGAACTGAGATAACCTATCAGCCCCTTCACACTTGGGTATGAGAGCAAGGAAGGTGGAGTTCAGAGCACGAAGCATCTGTTTATTCCTTTGGGACTCAAGGACAACAGCCAGAAGATCCAACTTTATGATATCCCAGAATTCCTGAAAAAATTCAATCGGGAAACCATCGGGGCCAGGAGCTTTACCCTTCTTCATCTGAAACACAATCCCCTCCAGCTCATCAAGAGAGATATCTTTCATCAAATACTCATTCGCCTCCCTGGAGACCAACTGAGGAATACAAGAAAGAACTTGTGCTTCCTCAACAGAGCCCCCTTGTGAATCCTCCCTAAATAAAGTAGCAAAATACTGAGATGCCTCAGCAGAGATTTCTTGAAACGAGGCAAGATGTTCACCCCTATCATTCACCAGAAAAGGAATGGAATTACCATGCCTCCTATCCCTCACAGAATTGAAGAAGAAGGCAGTGTTTTTATCACCTTCCTGTAACCATTCAACCCGGGCCTTTTGCTTCCAATAGATTTCTTCCCGCAATTCAAATTCCTCAACCACTTTCAAAGTCTTAGCCTCCTCCCTTAGAAGATCCTCAGAGGCCCCATTCTCCCGAATCAACCGCGTAATATTATTCAACTCCTCCTGTGCGGCAACCTTAGTATGAAAGATATTACCAAAACATCGCTGATTCCACCTTTTAAGCTGATATTTGACAAACTGAAGAAGCTTGGAGAATGTGTACATTGCCGTACCAAAAGTTGGTCTACCAATCCGCCACCACTCAGCCACATAATCATGAAGAGTGGGATCCCGTAACCACATAAGCTGGAACTTGAATGAGGGAGACCGAGGCCCCCGAGCAGAGATAATACTAAGCTTAATAGGCCAATGATCAGAACCTCTCCAATCAAGAATTTTAGATCGAGTGGACCATAAGTTTCCAACCCAATAACAGGAAACCAAGAAACGATCTAGCCTCTCAGCAACAGAACTCTCACCAATTCTCCTATTATTCCAAGTGAAGCGACCATTACTAGGTAGAACATCAATAAGATTTAATTCAGAAATGCTATCTCTGAATAACAGAGCAGAAGGCTCCAACCTAGGAATTCCACCTCTTTTCTCAGACAATTCCACAATAGCATTAAAATCGCCAGCCATAACCCACAGATGGTAAGGAGCTAAGCTACGAACAAAGTGAAGATGGGACCATAGAAGTTGTTTACCCAGAAACTCAACAGGAGCATACACATTAGAGAGGAGAATACACTCACTAGTCTCATACCAAGAGGCGACAAGGGATATAGAGGATCTAGAGGACATCCACCATAGGGGGAAAATCTTCCGAGGGTTCCAAAAGCAAGCCACCCCTCCAGAAGCACCAAGAGCCCCCACACACTGGCATTCACCATATTTCCACAGCTTAGGAGCCATGGCCAACATATTATCTACAGATAATTTAGTCTCTTGAAGAAAAAGAACATCCGGAGAATGATTCCTAACCAAATCACGAACAACTTTTTGTCGAGGGCCACTGTTCAAGCCCCTTACATTCCATGAGAGAACAATCATTTTTGGGGGCATGAAAAATGTGAATCAAGAGTCTTGACTGACCCTGACTCCACCAAAGTTTCCCCAGTTAATTTAATCTTCTCCATATCCTTTTTCCTTCCCAGCTTGGAAGTCCTGTCACCAACCCCTTTCTTCAGTTCATTTTGCTGAATACCTAAACGAGAGGAGGCCAAAGAGCTCTTCCCCACATCCTTGCCACCTTTCAGGGGCAATGGGGAGCCACCTCCACCACTCTTCGAAGCTCCAATAGAAGATTCTTGTTCAGTCTGGACAATCAATTGTTGATCTGTATCCATCTGCCCAACCCCAATCTCCTGCACATCCTGCATGGCCTCCAATGGTGGCCCATCCTGTCCTGTACCCAAAGTTCCCTGATCCAAGTTCAGCAACCCCGGATTCACTTCCTCCTGGCTGAGATCATCCAGCACCTCAAACCTATTAAAAGTTTCATCATCCTGCCTCTCCCTCAAGGTCCGCTTCTGGCCCCGATTCCTATTGCGAGCCTTAACAGGGACATAACCATCATCTCCATTACCATCACCCGGAATAGGCTCCTTACCATTATCAGTCCCTAGGAGGATTACGAGAAGGCTGAGAAGGTTAGCCCCACAAGGCTTAGCCCTAGGGCATCCTACGCTGCAAGTGACCATATTCATGACAAGGCGACACCAAAAGGTAGGGTTTCGTAATCTAGCTGTTGAACCCAAGTATATGATCCAACACTCACTTCAACAGAATCGGTAGTGGCTTGCTTAAATCAATTTCTACACAGATACGAGCAAAAGTCATTACATTTTTGTACTGCGTCTGTTGTGAAGACCCAATAGGTTTACCGAGCATTGAAGCCACCAAATGCAACACGTCATCCCGCCAACACTCAACTGGAAACCACGGCAACCGAACCCAAACTGGAATCCGACTCGGTATTGCCTCAGTCGGGTTGAAGCCAGCATGCCATGGCTTGATAAACAAACCCACCTGGTTATAAAAATAGGGGCCACCCTCGAAGACCTTATTCCGATCTGCCATGCAATCAAAAGAGACCATAAAAAATTTGTTCGCAAGGAGCCTAATCTCCATCTCCCCCTCCGGCATCCAAGTCCGTTGAGCCCAGGATTCCAAAAAATGCAGCGAGACTCTCAAACCCATGAACTTGCAATAAAAAGAGTGCCTTGAATAGTATTCAATATCATCTGCCAACATTTCCATCGGGATAATCAGCTTCGGTCGCTCTTTGCATCTTTCCAAACACCCATTAATCTTCATAATTCGGGAACCATTAACCGATCCTAGATCATTCATCTCCATCTCTGAAGAAAACAGCGTATTATCAAAAACATTCACTCCATGCGCCGAAGGCTTCGAACCAAATGCTGAACGAAAATCCAATTTGGGGCTAACGGGGATAACCCCACGGAAATATCAGTCAGTTATAGGCCACCCAAGCAGTAGCAAGAGGCCTCGAGAAAGAAAAAAACCCCACCACCACAGCCCAGGTAGCTAAAACCCCCACAGCGAGGCGAGCAGCACACGAGCAGAGCTGGGGAGACACGGGTGCACCTAACAAACTGAGAACATAAGCGCCATCCCCTCAAATTAATGTGGGTTTGAGGCCTTGGTTGTTGCTTTTCTGAGCAAAAGCCCACAGTTCGCAAAGGAGCCTCCCATAATAGGGTAAATAACAAACTCCATTGTTGACGTAGTAGAGAGCGACCCCATGAGGTTTGAACCTTGGTTGTTGGCTCTACAGGCAAGAAGCCCCACCATTTCACCAAAGGGTCGCCCAAAAATTTAATATTAAGGTTTGGGCCTTGGTTGTTGGCACTACAGGCAAGAAGCCCCACCAGTTCACCAAGGAGCCTCCCCTTAATAGGAGGGTAAATAACAAACTCCATTTTTGACGCGGTAGAGAGTGACCCCGTGAGGTTTGAACCTTGGTTGTTGGCTCTACAGGCAAGCCCACCATTCACCGTTGGCCCCTTATTATTAAAAATTACATAAAATGATTTACAATTTATTTTTTAAATTTTTTTAAAATATAGTTAGAGTCTACACAAATATCTAACAAATAGCTTACTGATTCATCTTCAAAGAAACCTTAATGGTTTAGCGCTTTATAGGTGTAGAAAGTGAATGTCGTTGAAAAATCCTGATTTTAATGTGTCTAGCTTTGGCCAAAAATTGTAGCCATTGTTGGTAGGTCACAATAGATAGTAATCATGTTATCATATGATTAGTTAGTTTTAAATGTTATTTCATCTCATTGGTATTGTAATTGTTAGAATAGATGTGGTGAGAGGATGAGTGTGGCACCACTTTCGTTTGCGAGTGCCTTGGCCTGCAATTCCTTCTCACGATAGGATATGTTTACGATTATATATGTGTGTGTTACTTGGCGTTATTTGTATGCAGGAATTTGCAGGAATAAGTCTCAATTCCACCTGCTTCGACATGATGTAGGGTGAGTATTAAATTAATCCAATGGGTAAAATGTTGAAAAAAGAGAGTTGATTTGGAAGTATCCCCATCCCAAGTCTGTTGTCCTATTGTGAATTGTTGTGTCATGATTGAAGTTTTATCCTTGTTGTTGTGTAGTTTGATTGTTGAGTATTTATTTTATTTATGGTTAGTGTTTATTTAATTAATCTTATTTTATAAGATTAATTAATGTTGCATTGTTACTTGATTTAATTGTGAGTTAGTTAATTGTTAAATTTAAATATATTGTAAATTAAAAAGTGATTTTAAAATTAATTAAAAGTGCAAATAATTATTTTAAATTAATATTGAAGATAATTAAATATTATATTTTTATTAATATTAAATTAGAAAATCTTGTGTGGATAATATCTTGAGTAAATAATTTATTTTTAATTAAAAATTGTAGATAAGTCTGAGCTTTTAAAAGCTGGGAAAAGGACCAATAAGAAAAGAGGATTTTTGAGGAAAAAACTGAAGAGCTTTATTGTTTTTTTAATTTATTTTTATTTTTTTTGGAGAGAGTTATTCAATAACAGAAGATTTTTTGGTTGTTTTGGTCTATAATAGAAAAGAAAAGAAAAATAGTTTTGTGGGTGCTTCTGGGTAAAAAAATAATTGTTTTGAAGAAAGATAGATTCAAAAAAGAGTTGAAGGCAAGAATCGAGAAGAGGCTACAGAAGGGATTCTACATCGACTGGAAGGACTCCAGGTTTTCTTCTTTTAAGTTATTATTATTTTATTGTTCCATAAACAATATCTGGTTTGTTGTGTTTTAAAAATCAAATTCTCTATGTTTTCTTTGAAAGTGGTTATGTGATTGAAAACTTGTTTGTATTAAAACTCTCGAATCATCTATGGAAAACTGTAGTAAAACCCTTTCAAAATTCTTCAATATAATTTAGTAGTGAAATTTATTATTTTGAAATCAAAATCATTTTTGAATTGATGGTTAAATTGCATGTTAGATCTATATTGGGTTATTGAAAAATCTATTGTTATATTGTTGTTCTGAATCTCGGGTTAAATATATATATATACTTATATATATATATATACAAAATTAAATATACATATATTATTATTTTGTTTGAATAATTCGAAGGAATATATATATATATATTTTATTTACTTGTGTAATTTCGTTTATATAAATATTAAATAAAATATATTTAATTAATTGCATATTCTTTCATATTCTTCTGTACTTTCGTACGAATGAAGATTTAATATAAAAATATGGTGTTGTTGTGTTTGAGGTATGAATTATAAATATATATATATACTAATAAAATCCGTGTATAGGGTAACCTGCGTTTTCTATATATTCAACGAAATTTATTTATGGGAAATTCGTGGTTCTTAATAAAATATGTATTTTATATATGAAAAGAAATATATAAAATAAAATATAAAAATAAAATAAAATCTTTATTTGCATTTGGGGAGAGGATGACTTTCACCATACCACCTCGACCCCACCGCGGCTAGGAAGGTAGCTGACTCCACCACGTTGTTCTAAAATATTGTATGTAATCGCTGGGTCAGCAGCCCCACAGTTGGGGACTCACAAAGACTCTACCGCCTGTGATTGGTGTAAGGATGCTGGACTTTGTAATTTTGTGGGTTTTTGTGAGTAATTGATTTATTTATTTGTTGGAGCTATTATGTATTGGAAATGTTTAATATGGCGTTGGTTAGATGTAATTGTTATTTTTGAGATGATTCATTAAGTCTATTATGGTATTCTCTTCGTTGTTTTATTTGTGTCGTGAGGGAAAACCTTAGATTCATTTTATCTTTCGTAGGAGCCTAAGTTATTATTAAGGGCTTCCAGGGGTGGGGATATTGTTATTTGTTTTTGATCTTGTAATTTGATGTTATTCTTATGTTTTGGCTTTGGTTAATGTACATTTGGATTGTACCATTTGTGAATGTTATACTTGTGGTTTTTGGCGAGATGGTTAAACCTCGCAGATGAACTATTTGATTGGTTCAGTGTTCTTGTTGATACAATCCTTTTGTGTTGGGTATTTTGTGCTTGAGTGTCTAGAGAGAGTGGCTCTAGTGGGGGGCGTTGGCGCACAAAGGGGTTGTCAGAGTAACCCACTTAGAGTTATAGTAATCAGTGATAACCTAAGTAATTAACCATGGGTGGGGAATAAACATTAATAAGATAATTGTGATGCCTCGTCCGCCTGTTAGTGCTATCATAGACTAAAGGGGACCGAGAAGGCTGTGGTTGGCAAGGTCGTTGCCTTGTCTTCACGAAAGGTTAACGACTCCGCATGAGTAACCCTATGGAGCGGTGCCTTGAGATAGGCTGTCAGGAGAACCATAGATGTAGGCGGCACCTTAACTTGGTTGTCTGGAGAATCCATGTGGAGGATGGGAGGCTTAATCTTTAACTTGGTTGTCTAGAGAATCCATGTAGAAATGGAGGTGGCACCTTGTGATAGGATGTCTGGATAATCCATGTTAAGCCATGCGATGACACTCTAACACTTCGTTTGTGTTGTTTTATGGATGTCCTCTGGAAGTAGTCTTTGATTTTATGACTTGAGATTTATTGATGATGTGTTTCGTGACTTGTTGTTGTAATTTTGGAAAGTGATTTATTGTTATGTTTCAAAAGTGATTTGTTGTTATGTTTCATAAGTGGTTTATCGTTATGACCTTTGGTGATTTATCATGGTTTAGTTTCTATGTGGTCTTTTGGTGTTATGTTATCTGGTATAGAGTTAATCTTGTGTAACTATTGATGTGCTTGGTCAGGGATCCTTCCTTGTTAACTCCCAACACTAGGGTGGTTGGGTGGAACGTGCTTCACACCTCGTTGGGTTCCCTTTTGGTTGCAGATGTATATTTTATTGCAGGGTTTTTGGCGGATGTTGTTGATCCAGTGTTCTTATGTACCAGATGTATGTTTACACTTCAGATGTATTTCATTATTGATGTATCTCCCACTTGTGATGGATGACCTTGATGTAATTTGTTTAAATACATTTCATATGTTCTTTAAAAAAAAAAATGTTGCATCTTTATTAAGTTCCTTTGGGGTTTGCACAGCGGGGCATTACAGAGTTACCAATGTTGGCATAACCTTATAGGGTAAGATACAAGATGAATTTCACAAAACCACATATACAACAAAAAAAAAAACGAATTTTATCCAATTTATTGAACATCAAAAGGAATTTTTTCCTGCTAACATGCCAAGGATTTTTCCTGTTGACATGTCAAGATTTTTTCATTAACACGTCAAATGAAAAATGAACTTGTAAAACCCTAATTCTAGAAGGTTCCAAAAAGCTTGTTATAAGTGGGTGGGATGTATGTAGATGTGGGTGTATTCTTAGAGTCTGATAGTGGCCAAGTTGTCTCTTGATCTCTAGTGGTGATACTTCTATGAGAAGCTTCCTCTGCAAGTATATTGTAATCTTTTGATTTATGAATAATATATTGGACGGCTTTTAGAGTGTGGGGTTTTTCTCTTGAAATGGTTTTCCCCACGTAAATCATTGTGTTGTGGTATGCATGATGTTTGTGTTTATTTTTGTTTAAGTTTTTGAAATTGTTAAAGATCTGTAAAAGTTTTGCATTATTCTCCTCTCAACGTTAGTGTAGGAAGTTGTTCCTCTACCTTAGCTTCCTTACACATGTCACATAAAAATAAAATGCTTAGGAATTTATCCTTATGTATGTAAATGATAATGCAATGATTTTTCTATATTCTTGATTTAATTTATTAGTTCTATGTGTTTTAAGGAGATAATATATTTTATTCTCTAAATAGTGTAGGGATTTGTTCTTTTATACAAAACCTTAGCATTCAAATTTGAACATTTCACATGTAAATTAGTAGGTAATGACTAGTTAGGATATGGTTGTCCTGTGCCCATTATTAAATTTAAAAAATAAAATTAGAGGTCAAGGTTATCCTAGTGACCTTGATCCTAAATAGGGATTGCTTGAGCAATCTTGATTTGGGAATGGGAACAAGAAGACTAAGAAATATTTCTAGGAATCTAAGGAATGGGGACTTAGGTTCAATTAAAGTGCATGATGAATGACAAATCTTGCACAAAAAATATTCAAATTGATAATTTTACTATCACATAAAAGACAGTTAAAAATAAGTACAAAAGAAGTGGGGAAAAATGATAGGTATTTACTTTTCACCTCTTTACATTTAATCATATTTAAAATTTAAAATTTTTATTTGGTTGATTGCTATCTAAACAAAAACAGTACAAAATTTTATTTTGAGTTTAACTCTTTTATGAAATAAAATAGAAATTTCTTCAAAAATAGAATATGATTTTATGAAGGGGTTGACTTTTAGCTAAAGAGAGAAAAAACCCCACTAAAGCATACATATGAGTTCTTATATTATACTAGGGGATATTTTATGATAGATATTATTTAGGGATAAAACCCTTCTAAGAAGATTCATATCGATTTAAACATGAATATATATACCTCTATCATAGTTCAAATACACACAACATTATAAATATAAAATTACAATAAGAATATACTAATAATTTAATATAAAGTCTTAATGAAATATAGAGGAGAGAAAAATAGAGTTCTCAAGTTGTCCACATAAGTAAAAACTTTATTCTGAAAGAGGAATAAATCCATGTCAAAGTAATTGTAAGTTGCTAAAATCATACAAGCATGCATGAAAATCTAATGACAATCCAATGATCCAACACATAGCCCACAAGGTATAACTATAAAATTTCTCTCATCTTTTCCAACCTTGATGGAGGTATCTAGTCAATTTATAGGATCCTCCCTTTCTATTTTATCATGTTCACCAACTATGCACCCTAGTTGTGTGCCTTGTTATCTTGTGAAAACTCACTTTTTGGCCTTTAAGTGGGTAAATTACATATATTATATTTAATCACCCAAGCCACAACAAATCACCCAAATCACTAGGTGATGTATAAATTTCCTAGGTGATTCAACACTTGTAAAATAGGTTATTTCATCATTTTTATTAGTGCATGTACACTTTAAATTTTTATCAATTTGCATCCAATTTTGGCCCTTAACTTAATACCAATTCAATCTTGGTTACAACTCTTCATTATAAAAATTGATTATGGATCCAATCCTATTATTACTTTCTTAATAGATAAATTTTGAGCTTTTACCTCTCCTTTGATAACCATAATAATAGGTTAGAGTGTCAATTAGAGGTCTTTAGAAAAGGTCTAATCCATTCTATAGCTATCAAGATCTACATTGCATCACTTTCCAAGCTTATTATATTCAAAACCAATGGATCTAAAAGAATGTCTTTCCATTAGAATTCAATTCTATTATCCTTTCCACTAAGAGAAGATCCCAAGTTTGGGAGAAGATAAATTATAGTTAAAGGTAGAACATTGAGGATGCACAAGAGATAAGAATTCTCTACAAATATAAAAGAATTCACATCCTAGCTATGGTATCTAAATATTTCATTTACAATAGATTAGGATAATTCATTTTTCATTGAGTAGAGTAGTTAGCTTAATTAGTTCCAAATCTTGTTCATATCAATAAAACTCTATTATTGTTTCTCAAATTTAGCATTTAAATATATATTATGTTTTGTATTCAATATATTAGTGTAAATTCCTTTACAAATAATTGGATTATTATAACAAGCATTCTATCCGAAAATTAAAACAAAGCAAAAAAAAGACATGCAATCCCAAAAAACAACTATTAGAGATTCCCATAAACCAAGTTCAATTGTAAAATTAATCCCATCAACAATTTATAGACTAAAGTGCATTACTAATAGATGGAAAATAATGATACAAATAATAAGCTTGCATTCAATTTAACTCATACAAATAGCATTTAGATAATTTGAAATTAGAAAAAGGATAGAAGTATTGTTTGCTTTTATATTAGTTTATTATCAATTAATTGTTAGTCAATTTGAAAAGGAATGAAAGCAATAGTCGTATTTTCATTAGTTAAGTATTTGGTATTCAATCATTATTTATTCACATATTGGAATAGAGATAAATACAGTAGTCGTGTTTGCATTAGCTAATCATTTTTTATCCTATTTATTTATTTATTGGGAAAATACAAAAACATGATATTTAATTCACTACATTTGATAGTTTAGTTCAACATTTAGTATAAATTACAATCATTTATTTTATTAACTTGATCAACCATCTCAATACATAAAAATAAAGAAAAATATAATCTTTAGGTCCTTTTACTTTTATCTACAATCTCCAAATCAAGTAACCAAACATATCTTAAATAAACACAACATGATTGATTACAAACAACACAACACAAGTCATTACAAAAAATTGGTAGAGCACTAACAAATAAACATATAATTAAGCAACCAAGTACACACAAGTTTGATATATATATATATATTTATATATTGGAAATTTTTGCCACATTCCCTCTTTCTCTCACACATAATATATCATGATCATGTGTTTATGAATCATAGAAAATTGGGTAATGTTACAGTGCCTTGCACTCACACCCCATTTTGTTTTGGCATTGCCATAATGGGAGCCCCCTTTTTTTTTCTTCTTTGTTTGTTTTCCCTTGGTTCTTCCCCTTCTTTTTTCTTTTCTTTTTCCTTCCTTTTTGGAGTTTCAGGGTTTGTTTTTCAAGTATGACTTCCTTGTCATGCTTGATCCCCAACTCCTATTTGTTGTTTCCCTACTTGTTGAACTTTTAGGTGTCGATATTTTGACTTTCATCATGGCACTTATCGTCTACTGATCTCTGACCCCTAATGAGATGTTTGTCTTGTCATCTCCACCAATCACTCTAGCATAACATTTAATCCACTGGCATGCATTAATGGTCATTTGGGTGCACACAACATTAGGGTTTTTATTCCCATTTGAGCCTATTTTAATTTACCTTGCTTTAAGATATTGATCTTTGGTTGTGTTGCTTCTGGTGCTAAGTGATAAATTGTGTGTTACCATTTCATGTTTGTGTCTTGGCTTCAGTGGTTGTGTGTCATTCATGCTTGGTGCATTTTTTCGCGTTGTTTGCTTCGGCTCTTCTTCGCAGTTTGTCATTAAACCAAGTTGGCTTTTTGCTTTCCTGTTCTAGTTTTAATGGCAATCTCCTTTGTGTTTGTTTTCATTCTTTTTTTTCTTCTTTTTGATTTCATGTGTGTTGGTGTCGTTTGATGGGTTCAATTTTGATAGCCCATACTTTTAATAACCTTTGACATTTATTTCAGATATAATTGTTCAGGTTGATTGTGTTGACGGTTAACGTACCTTTTGGAAGACGATAAATCGTATGCTCATAGCCCGATCCCTGAAAGACTGCATCAATTCAAAGAATAACAAATACTTTTAGAAATCTGGAGTTAAATTTGTCTCTCTCAACGAACATGAATTGATGAAAACACCGACGACTGACAGTGAAGATGTTTCAGTGCTAAATAACAGAAGATGTATACTTGTCCCATATAATCTCCGTCTCCTCCCTAATGGATGTTTGTTGGATATGTAGGAAGTATGCAAGGAGGAGGAGCAAGGATGAAGTACCAATATGAAGAATACCACCCACCATCCAACTTTGGAGACATTGATTTGGGGCAGGTGAACATGGATGAATTCCTACAAAGAGTTCATCAAGTAGAAGAAAGAAAAAGCAGACAAACCTTACACCTGAAAATTGCAACACTTCAAAGCTTCAAACCAAGCAACATTTTCGAACAAAACAGTCAAAATCATATTCAAGCCTTTGAGATCCATTTTCAGACCAACTTCTTGTTGTGATTCCTATTTAAAACCAAAAACTTGCTCAATTCACCTTGCAAATCATCATTCCATTATTAGGTCACCATTTTAGGTACCTTAGCATCCTCATTACTTACATATCCCAACATCACATTAGGCTACCTTTTTCAAACTTTTACGCTTGGCACCTTGTGGATTTTAGGATAGAGGAATTGTCTATACCGTGCACAAATCATTGCTTCAACAAAAGATTGTCACTTGACCAAGTCACTTTTTAATTTAGTCCTTTGTCATTTTGGTGATAATTTCCTACTCACAAGTCTAGTTGGGAAACTCACCTTGTCATTCTTTTCACTTGCCCTAGACAAAAGTCATTTGACAATCCTAGTTGAAACATTTAGGGAAGGTGAACATGGATGAATTCTTAAAAGAGTTCATCAAGTAGAAGAAAGAAAAAGCATGGCCACATCCTTGGATAAATCGGGATTGGTGGAAGAAGCTACATACCCTTGGGTAAAAAAAAGTCGTCAGCCACATACCCTACAAATAACCATCATTTCGCCACTTTTTGGCCCATCATGATCCTGCACATACCCATACCCTCATGCTAGGGACTTTCATCCATGGATGTGTTATTACATATTGACCATTTCCTTTGATAAGAAGATTGATTGGGCCACTATTATTAGTGATAATTTGCATGATAAATTGTTTGATTTTTTGAAAAGCACCAAGTTTTACATGACCTCCTACCTGGTGTATCTACTTGCGTATTGGGCTACCTTGCTAGGATTGAGAAGGGTGGGTTTCCTCTAGATGGGAGAGATACTAATATGTCACCATTATCCCTGATTAAAATTGGAGGTAAGTCAAAAGAATTACCATGTGGTGAATGATGCATTTGTATATGTCATTATTAGAGAACTTGCTAATGACTTTGCAAAAATAGTTCCTATGAAATCTATTGCTAAATTAAAAAATTGGGGTAAGTAGTAAATTTAGTACAAGACATTTATATATATTAGGGTAGTAGGTTTTCACAAAGCATCTTACAGGTTACCTAGTTATTCTAGTGATAAGATCATTTTACTAGAGCTTTACAAGCAAGTAGCAGAAGTGCATAAAATGATAGTTGCAAAGCATAAATCTAGATACTCCTTCCTTATTAAGGTTGGAGTGTATTCTTGTGTAAATATACAAATAAAAAAGACAATTGAAGTTGAAATGGCTCTCTGGACTATGAATTTTTATGATGACCCAACAGACAAGTTTGATCCAATTGGAAAAACTAGTTGGATCATTGGGTCCTTTTACAAACATGATATTGCCTTGGAAGATCATTGGGACAATTGCAAAGATGCATATGAGGTTAGATTCATGGACCAGTGCAAGTTGACTGTTCGATTGATGAGAGCTTGCAATATTGCAAAAGTACCCAAATAGCTGGTAGAAGACAAGAAAATATTGAATCTTGTATACAATAGTCATGGAATCTTCAATCTACCCATATATAATGTAGATTTTTTAGTAGATGAAGATTCATTTTTTGAGAATAGGGAATAAAATGTGGTGGTCTATTCTAAACAATAGTAGGCTTAACCATTCCTTATGTTAGAACTACCTCGCCTAAAGGCTCAAGAACAAAAACCAAAAGAGGTTGGAGGATCCTCTAGTGTTGCACCTACAAAGATAAAAGAAAAAACTAACTAAGAACATATAACACCAAAAGAAAGGGGTAATAGAAATAAATTATGATAGAAACTGGCAATAACAAAGAAGAAAAATAAGTCCCTCTTGGAATGAGGAAGGGAGTTTACACTCAAGACCCTCCTACTACACAACCATCTTCTCAACCAAAATATTCATATGTATCCCCTCTTCATGAATCTCATGCTCCAACCTTTTCTTCATCTCTTCCCCATGAGTCTCCTCTCCCATCTCCATCACCACCTCTCTCAGTTCACCCTACCACTCGTAATGTGGAATCACCTCATCCACCTCCAATTCCTCTACATCATATTCCAACTCCCCCTCTATATCCACCAAATGATTCTTATATCCCTTCACCTCCACATCTTGAGAAAGAAGAACCACAAAGTGGAAATCAAGAGTAGGTTCAAGTTGTGCAGGAAGAAAATATTGAGAACATGGAGGTAGAACTTGAAGGGATGGAAGGAGAAGGCATCCATGAGGACTCTTATGCCTCAACCAACACTGTGATTCTTCCTTATCCTCATGCATCTCCTCCACCACATCAATAAGATCATGAAGTTCAATATGATGAAGCAAGTGCCTTGATAGATTTTGAAGATACTCTTGAAGAAGAAATCATCACATTAGAGGAAAATCTACCTATATTGAAAATTATGGCAATGATACCACTCGTAGAATTGTAGAGAAACAAATTAATAACTAATGAGAGTCCTAAATTTCCAATGTAGTGGTTTAGGCCACTAAGGATAGTATAAATATGTTAGAGAGTGCAAGCATAATTTTTCCATCGAGAAATATTTTTTGTTGTTTGTATGGCTGAAATTGAGAATTTTTTTAGGCTTTACCTCGTACCTTCTATGAAAATCCTTACAAGTTATTTTTAGCTATGGTAATAATGAAATATTTAATTGGGAATATGGGAAAATCATTTTTTAAAGACCTCATTGATGAGCTAATGAGAGTTGAAGGAAACCTCGAATTATTTCAAGATAAGGTCCTAGAGATCATAGAAACAATGAAACATACAAGGAAGACACTAGTCTCCAAGAATATTAGGATCCAAAGATACAACCAATTCCCATTGACTAACCCAGAGGGATTTTGAGAAATACAAATCCATAGAACCCAAAGAACACTTGCATGCAAGAAACTTATCACAGAGAAAGAAAGAGAACGAAACAAAGGGTTTTGGCTTTGACAATGTGCAAAATGTATTAATAGAGAAAAAATGAATCAAGAGAGTTTTAGAATACAAGAGATCAATCCTTATAAAAGGAGATCAAAACCGAAAGGAAAACCTAACCCTATTTGTGTGAGTGTGATGACACTAATATTAATTATTAAATGACCATCAGAGGGTTAGGTTTCTTAGATAATCTTCTTTATATGATTGTCTTGTATTTGTCTTTTGATTCATTTTTCTATTAATACAACCACATAACCCAAAGAACACACATGCATGCAAGAACTTATCACGAGAAAGAAAGAGAACTAAACAAAGGGTTTTGGCTCTAACAATGTACAAAATGTATTAACAGAGAAAAAATGAATCAAAAGAGTTTTAGAATACAAGAGATCAATCCTTATAAAGGAGATCAAAAATGAAAGGAAAAACCTAACCCTAAGGTGAGTGCATTTAATAATTAATATTAATTATTAAATGACTAATATATGTGCATAAAGTGAAATCTTAAGAGGAGAGTAAAGTTAATTAATTACTTTACTCTAACACCCCCCCTTAAGATGAGCTACAATGTAGCTACAAACAATGCAGAAGAAAGCAAAGGAACTACAATACAACAGAGGGTCCTGGCAACATGGCCTGATCAGGTACCCAATTACAACCAAATCTCTGTAAAGTGGAGAAATAGAGAAAACCTCATGGGAAAAACTCTACTCCAAAAGAGAGAAAAGAAAGGAATGAAATGCACTAATGAAAGAAGGATAGGAGGTGGATTACATGATACCCCCCATAGACAGCTTCTATCATATAAGTACATATACAATGGTCTCCATAGGAGAGATAGAAAGAGAGAAGAAGGCCCCCCACAATGAAGAAACTCCTGTCACAATGGTAGATGCCTGATGTAGAATCCAAAAGGAGATCCTAAAGCAGCAAATGATATTCCTCCCCTTGGGAAGAAATGGATCCAAAGGACGATGTCGAAGAAACCCTGTGAAGAGTGATGAACCAATCTATCTCAAAATGTGTGCCATGATAGGATGTTGGCGAATCTTGCTGTCTGAACTGAAACAAATGATGTCAAATCCAAACAGATGTGGAGAATCTTGAAATTCAACCTCTGAATGCATAGATAATGGTGGGTGTATAGTGATAACCTGACTGTCAAGGTAGAGGAGATGAATGTCCTCAAAATAATCCTCCAAATCTGCAATATAGGACTCAACAAACAAGAAAGATATGTCTGCAAGATAAGAGTCCAAAGTAGCTATGTCTGGAAGGTGAATGATGCCCTGCTGCATTAAATCAAGAACAATAGGAGATGTTGATGAAGTCTCAGTCTGAAGAGTAGGAACTGTGAGACAAGCCTCTGATTCATCAGAATATGTAAGGGTGTCTAAATACTCAAGTTCCTTTAAAGTATCATGATCAAAGGGTTTATTCCTCTCTCCAAGAAAAATGGGTAAGAGACAACTGGGCGCGTGATCCTCATTGAATGGAGAGAGATTGGGGTCCTCGTGAGGATCTCCCAAAGACTTAATCCAAAGTGGGGTGGGGACAATAATGTTCGGGATATAGCCCACAATACAATGCTAGCTCACTATCAACACTTGTGGACCGTGATAAGTCCTACTATGTGGATCTCTAATGATATCCCAAGCTAGTTTTCCCTTTGAAGTTGCTGGTTTAGGTATGAGATCATACAAATAAGGTAAAATATTAAGCCACCTACAGTGTGTAAGTATGTCCTTTGCCCATGACTCATAATTACCCCATTCCAGAAAAACAACTAAAGGGTGAGTAGAAAAACCCATGATAACTCTTCAAATTAAAACATCTGATAAAACTGACCTCAATACTAATAAATCAAATCAAGTAAATCCATCCCACGCAAACAAATCATTTCCAGGTGCCAAAAAATCCAAGTAATTGACAGATGTGTGAAAACACAAAAAACTGAATAAAATGTACTTGGGGTAGATTCTAGAAAAATAAATGACAGATCTAGAAAGATCACAGAAACACCTTTCCAACGCCTATTCAAGCTATAAAAATGGAGCTTAGATGCAAAAGCACGCCTCTGTGGAGTGAAAACACGTCTGGAATTTCTCACTAGAAAAAAAAAGACTATAAACGCAAAATCAAAAATAACCTTTCATCAATTAGAGACTGGGCTTAGGAACCAGCTTCCAAGGGCCTATTTTCATTCAAAAATCTAAGCCAAACACCAGATATGCTCGCTTTTACCGAAAGTGGTAAAAAAAAATTTAAAGAGGGCCTTGGTGGCTCTCTCTCGTGGCGCCTGCAGGGTCAAGTGCATGGGCGCTACAGGGCATGCAAGTGGCGCCAAGACTGGGTGGGATGTAGGGGCTTCAAGAACAAGAATGGCACCGGGTCACAAGAGTAATGGTCGAGCAAAGCATCACGGGCGGCTCAACGGGTGGCGTTGCCTTTGTGACCGGGCGACATGAGTTTTTTTAAAAACTTTTTTTTAAATTTATTTTTGTGCAATTTTCGACCTCAATATGCGTGCCTTGGGGCTGTACGGCCTTGGGGCAAAATTTGTTTTGCCTTCTAGAGCAACTGTGTCTGAATCAGACGTGTTTTATATGAAAATAGGGGTTTTTGGACGCTGCGAGCTCAATGGTGAGGTCCGTTTGAGCTCAAAGTGCTCCAAACAAAAAGAACCCCCTATTCCAAATAAAAATTGAAGACAAACACAGATCTGATGCAACCAAAACCTAGATCTCTAATTCTTTCAAAAATTGAACAAGCTGCAACAGATTTGGCTCTGATACCATGTAGGATTTGAGAAATAAAAATCCACAGAACCCAAAGAACACCTGCATGCAAGAAAATTATCACAGAGAAAGAAAGAGAACGAAACAAAGGGTTTTGGCTCTGACAATGTGCAAAATGTATTAACAGAGAAAAAATGAATCAAGAGATTTTAGAATATAAGAGATCAATCCTTATAAAAGGAGATCAATACCGAAAGGAAAACCTAACCCTAAGGTGAGTGCATTTAATAATTAATATTAATTATTAAATGACTAATATATGTGCATAAAGTGAAATCTTAAGAGGAGAGTAAAGCACTAATTACATTACTCTAACACCAACTTCATCCAAGAGGCATTAAAGCATTTGAAAGTATAGTCTCATATCACAATAATCATTCATTTTAAAATGATCATGCAAGCAAGACATTTTATCTAGGGATGTATTCATTGTTAGCATAGGGTTTTATTTTCCTAGTGGGTTAATTATTTTCCCTTAGTAATAAGTTTTTCCTACATTTTTATTAAGCTTTCTTAGGTTAATAAAGTGATTTTATTTAATTAATACCTAGGAAATAAAGTTTTGATGTGTCACCATCTTAAAATAGAGAAGCATTTACTATTTTTATATCACTTGGTGGTCATCCTCATTATTGGATTTGTCACCCATCCTCCTCCCTAGTCTCCCATACAAACCACCACTCAGCTTGCATTTTGCATTTCACACTCTGCATATTCATTGTTGTGAATTTGGCATACATGCATTTATGACATAATAATTCTTCTACAATTTTTCTTTGAGATAACAATGCACATTGCCATCTTGACATTTTCACATCTCTTGGAATCACTATTTTGTAATTGTTTTATTTCATTTACAATTTTATAGTTTATTTATCTCATAGAAAGATCTTAGTTATTCATCTATTACAAATTTCTAACACTTTCCCCATAGGTTTATTTCAAAGATTATACTATTTATTTTTAGTATCTTATGTATTGGAAATTATAACTCAGCCCTAAGGGCCAAAGAGATTTTGAGTCGCCCTATTGAGTTTGTGGTAATTTTTCCAACCCAAAACTAGCAATTTATACCCATTTTGTGGACTTTGTAATGGTGGACCATCTAATTACTAGAAAATTATTGAATTTTCAGCATGGAAGCCTTATTGGAAATTATAGTTTTCTCATTATTATAGAATAATATAATGATCATGCTTGTTGTTTTTGGATACTCTCAACCTTGGTAATGATTTATTTTTCTTTGTTTTTTTAAGAGTGAATAAGTTGGTGGAATCTCTTTTAAATGATCTTATAATAGAGTTATGTATAAAATATACACATGAAATGTGGTGGTTTTAATGCATTCAATTTTAAACATCATTATATTATGACTCTTCCTCAAAATATTGCACTAGTTTCATGAGTGATTGTGTGAATACTAGTCATTGTAGTATTGGTTATATTTATATCATCAAATATTTTAGAGATAAGGGATAAATTGGAGCTTATCATTGTCTATTTTTTTCATGTCTATTTCTCTAAATTCTAACCTTCTTTTGATATTCTTTATAGCTTACTAAATTTAGGATAAGTCTAGAATAGATTAGGCTAGGTTAAAAGTAGGATTGTATAGGTAGTCCTCTCCATAGATTATAAAGATTAAATATCTATTTAGCATATTCAAAGTGTGTATCTATAAATGTTTGTCCAAGTTTGATTTTACTAGCAAATGCCCCTTGTTAAAAAATCATATAGGCCACTCAATTGTTCCAACTCAATCAAGTCCTAAGTTCTAGAAAAGAACTTGTGAGTTGAATCCTATAAGAGCCTCTCAACTTTTCAAGAGAAGTAGAGTGTCGATCTACTTGATTTGGATGTGCTAAAACCACCAACAATAGAATTTACACTAGACAGAGGGCTTGATCAAAATGGACCCTTGAAAGTAATCATTTAATGAACCCAATAGGAGGGTGACCCATTCTCTATCTCTAAAATAATAAGGTAACCGACTAATTGAACTAGGTCAGCATAAAAGAAAAATTATATAATAGAAAGAGATGTCACTTGATCCTAATTTTCATAACTGGGTTGAGGTTCTTATATGTCCTATAACTCAATCTCTCACTACCATAGTCACTCTAGCCCCACCTTTGAGATTGCAAAGCTGATAGATGCAAAATCAATCGTCAAGTTGTGTAATGTTTTGATGGGTCTAGGAAATGAAGGTAATTCTTTAGTTCATAGATTTTTTTTGTTAATAGATGATACTAACATTGCACCATATGAGGATTTTTGTACATTTCCAGGATCAAGTGAGCTACACTCTTTCAAAAGCTCAAATGCAAGTTCATGGAGTATCCATACGTGGAAGATGGCATGTTTTTGTTCTTCATGTACAATGGGAGCCTGGAATGAGTGTGAGTCAAAGGAGTGGGTTGATGAATGGTGGTTAATTTTTCTTAGCCCACTTGACATATATCAGCTCTCAATGACACTCAAACAAACACAAATGGAATCATCAGTTGAATTTGATCACATATCAAATTAGTTAAAGTAGGTAATATATCTACTTGCATAGTTTTTGAAACTCCTAATGTTATCTTACTTTGTAGTGTTTTGTAATGCTAACTAATTCCATTTGATTTGAGTTCTAGAAGGATGTCGAGGAATTGTTGGAGGAGTTTGTTGGGGTGGTTTTTCATCAGGTATTTGGTCATGAGGTGGAGAAGTATTTTGAGGAGGAGAAGGAGGTGGATCATCAACTCCTAAAAATTAAAGAAATTAACATCAAAAACCTATTAAATCTACCTATTTAATAACAAATTCAAAAAAAACTTACTCCTTTGAGCTCCCTATCGACATGGCGGCATTCTAGAAAATAATTGGCAAAGAATCGATGAAGAAATTGGCAAAAAATTGGCTCTCAATAATGCAAGCGTGCTTGGGAAGGGTTTGCAGGCCACAGATGGGAAAAAAATCACAATGAAATAATGAATTGACTTTTCTTTTTTTCAATTAATGTGACATAATGCGCTTGTGTTATAACACAAGCCCGTTATAGCTTTGGTGTGACCAAGTCATAGGCTCATTCATGCCAATTCATAATGTGAGTGTGTTATAGCATGCTCGCATTATGGCTTTTCAAAAAAAATTTAAAAAGTTGGCCATTTTTTGGCCCCCCATCTTTTTGTACCCTTCCCTATATTATATCATCAATTTGTTACTTGTAAGAGGGAACCTAATGATGACTTAATATTGTTAAATAAAATCTGATTCCATACTAATTACAATAGTTTGGCATATTCTTACCCCATGGGAGAGGACTATGCTATATAGATATACCTTTGGTCATTGGATCCCTTGACTAGCATTTCTTAAGAAGGTTACCACTCGCAAACATAGATACTCTATAGAAAACATATTTGGAGGTATAGTATATGGATCCTATCATAGGGGACTCTATGGGATCTCTACCCGATACCTAGGCATGATTAACCAAATTTCTTTGACTAACAATGCCTTAGTTAACTAGACCCCTTTGATGAACCCTATTCTAGATGTTTCCTTTCTAAGACACAATCAAGTTATATACCATCATCCTTTGAATCAAATATAGCCTCCTTCCTTGATATCTTACCTCAAACAAGAGAATGATACTTGTTTTTCTCCTAACACTTCTAACCATTTAGGAACTAACTTCTTCAAACAACAAAAAGCCTCATACAATCCTCTTAAAAATTATAATAAAGGAAGGTCATAATCAAACCATACTTCTTAAGACCTTGATCATACTATACAATTAACTTCCAAACTAGAGGCAATAAAGAAAAACCTTTTGTAGGTTACTAATGATCTTTACACAACTTACGATAAATCCCTCATAAGGGATAAATCATAATCATCAACAAAACCCTAGCACTAACAATCATAAAAGTAGTAACCAAAATAATTAAAACTTCCAAAATAGGAGATTTAATCAGTAGGAACCTAATATTCAATGGAATACAAGGCCTAACAATGGAGGTGTTTCCAATTTCTAGTTATAGCTAACCATGGGCATGTCATTAACTTTGTTGATATGAATCTTATAATGAATGGATGCACGTTTCATGAAATGAAAACTCATTCAAATGTAAATTGTTAGAGATGCAAAATATGTTTATGATAATTTAGGAAAATCAATAGTTCAATAGTGGTAACACGAATGATTTTCAAGGTGATATATGTAGACACCTAAAATTGACCTAGGCCTGTGACTCTTAATTTCTCCATATTTCTTCGAAAACATAATATTTGATTATGTCCTTCTATCCAAATTCAACTATTAATTAAATAATTTTCGATTATATAATTAATTCATAGCTTTTATTCCTCTTGACTATTTAAATAAATAAATGACATTTGTTTTATTTAAGTATGTCACTAATGTCTAATCTCCTCTTTAATTAAATAAATAATTAAATTTATTTAATTAATCCATTGTTCCTTCTTGATTATTTAAATAAATAAACTTCATTTATTTATTTAAATACGTCTCTAATGCTAAAGGTCTTTTCATAATTAAATAAGTCTTCCAAAATTTATTTAATTATTGGTCCACTTCTTCCATGATTAAATAATTATAATTAATTATTTAATTGTCTCATTTAATTTCCTCCATTTTAAATAAAATTAGTTATTAAAATGGTCTCACATTGTTAACTTCCACTTCTTTAAGTAAATAATTCAAAATCAATTATTTACTGTTACATAACTCCACATTT
>VDFB02238919.1:0-12852 GCA_007258455.2 Sequoia sempervirens | reverse complement strand
AGGGATGCCCTTAGACTGCGAGCACTGGAGGCCAAGAGTGTGGCACAGAGGCTGATGGGTACCGTAGAGAGTACATCCTTATGAGAGGCCATTGCAGAGGGGTTCGAGGATGCCAGGGAGGCCGAGTACTATAAAGTTCGATATGAGGAGTTATGCCCTCCCGAGCGGTGAGAGCCATATCCCAGATCACACAGCAGGACCAGGACCCGATCACGGATGTCGACACATGGTAGAGAGGTTACAGGGCCTCGACAGGATCCTGATGCCGGGACTAGTGGCAGGCCACCTCCTTCTGGACCAGCTCCTTCAGGGGCATCCACCAGTTAGCTATTTTGGGGCTGATTCATTATGTATATTGAGTTTTGATCATGTCTTATGTATGATGTTCTAACCTTGTTAGCTTCATTGGACATTTGGACATTTGTATTATTTTGATGAGCGATGATATGTAGCGGTGATGTTTTTGATGATGATATGTTCATGTGTTTGTGATATGAGATGGATATTACTTGTATGCATGTATGATATGAGATGGATTTTGATATGCTTTTTGCTATATTTGCAGACTAATCATTATGATGCAGGATGGTGTAGTAATTATGATGTGAATGCAATGATTTTGTGATGATGTATGTATATATGTGAGATGTTAATTTATTTTTGAATTTTGCAATGTATGCAATGCATCGTGACATGATAGATAATGAATGTGGTATGAATAATGATGAAAAGATAAATGATATGTAAAATGGTAATATGATGATAATGAAATGATGATAAAATGATAAATGCGAATGGTAATGAAATGGTATGAGATGATAAAATGATAAATGAATGATAAAATGATAAATGATAATGGTAGTGAAATGATATGAGATGATAAAATGATTGAGATGATAAATGGTAAAATGATAAATGATAATGGTAAATGAAATGATATGCGATGATAAAATGATAAAATGATAAGTGATAATAATAATGGTAAATGATAGTGATGGAATGATATGCGAGGATAAAATGATTAAATGATGAAATGATAAATGGTAAAATGATAAATAATAATGGTAAATGAAATGATATGCGATGATAAAATGATAAAATGATAAATGATAATAATAATGGTAAATGATAGTGATGGAATGATATGCGAGGATAAAATGATTAAATGATGAAATGATAAATGGTAAAATGATAAATAATAATGGTAAATGAAATGATATGCGATGATAAAATGATAAAATGATAAATGATAATAATAATGGTAAATGATAGTGATGGAATGATAATGAATATTGAATGATATGGTAATGATAAAGATGATGAATGTATGAGGATAAATGTTAATGATAAAATGAATGACATGATAATAATAATGATGAGGATAATAATGAAATGAATAATGAAAAAGTGATATTGACAATGATGAAAGGAAATGATTAAATGGTTTTAATGAAAATGATAATGATACAATGATAATGATATATGAGAAGGATGATGATAATGAATAATAAATGATATGGGAATGATAAAGATAAATATGATAAAATGAATGATAAAATGAGAATGAATGATAAAATGATAAATGAACCATGAATGGATGCAATGAATCAAATGTCCAAATGTCCTCCACAAAGACTCAAAACTATAGGACAACCGTTAATGCGTTCATTCAGCCTTGCAAAATACTGATGTGAATCCAATATGCAGATATATGCAATGATCTAATGAATATGCAACTATATGAAACTAACCAGTTTGTTGAGCCTGTTAGAAGCCTTCTTGAATCATCATAGAACGGTTTAAAATGTTGGAAGTATGTACAAGCATCAGAGGGGAAATTAGCGCCAATGATGACCAGAGTACAACTTTCATGAATTTTGATATAGCAAGCGAACACAAGCATCGAGGTATAATTGAACCAAGATGACCTGAGCATTTCTTGCATAAACATACAAAGATTAACCACCTTTCTGATGCAAATGTGGAACTGTCATCGATGATATTGCTTTGGTGATCATGTCCTGTGACATATTTGCATCAGATTGATTGTTAACCTCTAGACAGCAGACAAAAGAAAAATCATTCTCGTTCCTTACTACTCTAGTTCAGTACATCATTGAGTGTGCTCCAGAGTAATGATATCGAAAAGCAAACAACTTTTGGTCAAACATGTAATACTGTTATTTCATACATTATTCAGATATTTGGATCATCTGATAGACAATGATATGATATCTTGCTGAAAAGTGTGTCATGATCGGATAAAGTTGTTGTATGAGTTTGTTGTTTGTTTGCATGATTAGATCCTATGTCATGGTCTAGCTGTTTTGGTATGTGCTGAAAGTTAAGTGCCCCCAGTTGAGTTTTGCCCCGTTGATTGACACAACTTGCGGAAAGGAATATGTACAAACGATCAAGCCATGGTAAGACATTTTAACACTCTGGGCAAATGGCGGCAGGATGATGCAATTTATGACCCTAAGATGCGAAAAAAAGAGGTGCGGAAAAAGGAAAAGCTGAAAAGGCAAAGTGCAAAACGAGAACTAATAAATGGAGAGGTACAGATAGCGTCTGTTTGCCAGATTTTCACTATTCGTGTTTATTGCATTTTTCTGATTTCTTTTTGATTTTTTTGTATTTTTCTGTCAATAGACTACCTGTTTACCAGGTTTTCACCCTATGACATTCTTTTTGATTTTTTTGTATTTTTCTGTCAATAGACTGCCTGTTTGCTAGGTTTTCACCCTATGACATTGTTTTGATTTTTTTGTATTTCTTCAGGACTTTTTCTACTGTTTTTGGATTTCTTCAGGACTTTTTCTACTATTTTTGGATTTCTTCAGGACTTTTTATGCTGTTTTTGGATTTCTTTAGGACTTTTTCTGCTATTTTTGGATTTCTTCAGGACTTTTTTGCTGTTTTTGGAATTCTTTAGGACTTTTTCTGTTGTTTTTGGATTTCTTTAGGACTTTTTCTGATGTTTTTGGAATTCTTCAGGACTTTTTCTGCTATTTTTGGATTTCTTCAGGACTTTTTCTAACTTAAACATAATATTTCTTAAGATGTATACTGTTGATGGGTTCATCAAATAGGTCTCCTTCTGGCGTTGATAACTTGTATGCTCCTGAACCATAGACTGCAATAACCACATAAGGGCCTAACCAATTTGGTTCAAATTTTCCTTTCTTTTCTTTGTCTTGTTGATTGCGCGGGTTCTCTTTCAGAACTAGATCACCCACCTGAAAGGTACGTGGCTTTACTTTGTGATTATAGCTACGAGACATCATTTGTTGGTACGCTTTCAAATGGTCTGCTGCTCTCTGTCTCTTTTCATCTAAAAGTTCTAACTCTTGGAGTCGGGAAACTCTGTATTCCTCATCTGTTATGAGACCTTTCAGTGATACTCTTAATGAAGGTATATCTACTTCTAAAGGCAATATAGCTTCTGCTCCATAGACGAGAGCAAAAGGTGTTGCTCCTGTCGGTGTTCGGACACTAGTTCTGTAAGCCCACAAGGCGGGATTAAGTTGAACATGCCAATCCTTCCCTGAGTCATTAACAGTCTTCTTCAAGATCTTTAGTATAGTCTTATTTGAGGCCTCTGCTTGGCCATTCCCTTGAGGATAGTAAGGCGTGGAATATCTGTGCTGAATATGGAATCTTTCACAAAGTTCATCGACATCCTGATTCTTGAAAGGATGACCATTATCCGTAATAATGGCATTAGGAATACCATATCAAAAAATAATGTAGTTGAGTATGAAGGATGAGATTTGTTTTCCAGCGACTTTAGAGAGAGGTACTACCTCAATCCACTTAGTGAAATATTCTGTCGCTGTGATAATGAATTTATGCCCATTTGAAGAGGAAGGATGAATTTTGCCCACGAGATCTAACCCCCATTGAGAGAATGGCCAGGTGGGTGTAAATGAATGAAGTTCTTGTGCAGGAGCATGAATAAGATTCCCATGAATCTGACATTTTGAGCATGTTTTAACAAAAGTGAATGATTCCCTTTCCATTGTAGGCCAGTAGCAACCCATTCTAATCAATTTCTTGGATAAGGTTAGTCCACTTGAATGAGTACTCACAAATGCCCCCCATGAACTTTTTGTAAAAGTTTTGTTGATTCACACGCTCAAGACATCGGCGAGAGTGTTCATCAAGACCACACGGCAATAAAGGGTGGTGCTAAATAAGGTATATCGAGGATTGTCAATAAAGCTACATTTTGCTGCGTGGATAAGTCAGCGGTATCATCTTTAGGTAGGCATAATCTTTACCATACTCAAGGTGAATCGATCCTACCATGGACAGATAATTTGGGCTTTCGTGCTATAGGTAGGTGTAATTAATTGTTCCACCAGGTACCATAGCGTCTATTTTTCCGAGTTGTACCCAATGAGGCGATCAGAGTCATAGTGTCGCCTGCTTTGTTGTCACTCCTTGAATTTCCAGTGAATTGGAATGCTTTACAAAAGTACTCTTTTTGGAATATCATCAACCATCTTCTTGTATGGTAAATAACTTGTCATCCTTAGTCCTATAATCATCATTGATTTGTTAATGACTAACCGGAGTCACCATAAACTTTGTAGCTCAAGAATCCTCCATTCTCCACTGCCTTTAATCCAAAGGATTTAAAGTCATATTCTCGCTATGTTATTGGTGCATGGAAACATTAGCCTATATGACCAAGGAATTGTATGTCCTTGAGGGGTGACAAAGAGAATGCCTGCCCCCGATCCATGTTGAGTAAAAGAACCATCAAAGTATAAGGACCATAACTGCTTAGAGTCTGCCGTGAAAACATCAGCATCTGGAAACTCAATGTGTAAGGGGTGTTCTGTTTATAGAGGAGCGTCTGCTAGTTGATCCACAATAACTTGTCCTTTGATTGCTTTGCGATCAACATAGTGGATGTCAAACTCACTCAAAATCATGACCCATTTTGCTAACCTTCATGTTAGTGATGCTTTACTTAGTAGGTATTTGAGTGGATCAATTTTTGAAACCAGATTGATTGTATGAGTTAGCATGTAATGTCAGAGTTTTTGTGAAGCAAAGACTACTGCTAAACAAGCCTTCTCAATAAAAGTGTAGTTAAGCTCATGACTTGTCAGTGTTCTGCTAATGTAATAGATTGCACGTTCTTTCCCTTCATGATCTTCTTGTGCTAATAATGCTCCCAAGGATGTCTCAGTTGCAGCAATATACAGGATCAATGGTTTGTCTAGACTTGGTGGTACGAGAACTGGTGGGTTCATCAGGTACTGCTTGATTTGTTGAAATGCCATTTCACATTTGTCATCCCATCTAAAAGGAACATTCTTATGTAGGAGATGTGTAAACGGTAGACTTTTGTCAGCCAATTGTGCAATGAATCTTCTGATGGACTGAAGTCGCCCTTGTAATGATCTCAATTGACTAATATTCTTTGGAGGAGGCATCTTCATGATTGCTTGAACTTTAGCAGGATCTACTTCAATTCCCTTTTCTGAAACAATATATCCTAATAGCTTCCCGGATGTGACCCCAAAAACACATTTCTTAGGGTTTAGGCGAACTTTGAATTTTTCCAATCTGGTAAATATTTTTGACAGTATCTCCAAGTGTCCTTCTCTGGTGTATGATTTTTCCAATATGTCATCTACATAATCTTCCATGAATGTGTGCATCATGTCATGAAAGATCATAGTCATAGCTCTTTGATAGGTAGCTCTAGCATTCTTTAAGCTGAAAGGCATGACATTCCAACAATATGTTCCCCACGGACAAGTGAAAGCTGTTTTCTCTTGGTCTTCTGGTGCAATCTTGATTTGGTTGTAACCAGAGAAACCATCCATTAATGAATACATGGCATGGCCAGCTGTCAAGTCAACTATAGTGTCGATGCTCGGAAGCGGAAAGTCATCCTTTGGACAAGCTTTGTTAAGATCTCTGAAATCGGTGCATACTCTTACACGTTTGTCTGGTTTTGCTACTAGTACAATATTGGAGATCCATTTTGCATAGGAAATTGATCTTATAAAGCCTGTATCGAGGAGCTTCTTGAGTTCTTCCTTAACAAGTAGTGCTACATGAGGATTCATCTTTCTGAGTTTTTGTTTTACTGGTTTAACTCCTGGTTTGATAGACAATTGATGCATTATGAGATCAGGATCAAGGCCTGGCATGTCTGCATATGACCAAGCAAAATTAACTTGATTTTCTTTAAGAAAGTTCATGAACTCTGGGATTTCTTTTTCTATCATTGATTCAGCTAGCTGCAAAATCCTTGGATTATCTATAGTTGCAATATTGATTTCCTTTGTAGGCTCAATCAAGATGGGCGATCGCTCATGATAGTGATCCGGGAGAGTGTCAAGAGTCCCATTAGGTGGTGCCTTAAAAAGGTTTTCACCCTCTGATATGCTCTTTATTTTATCTTTTGTTTGATCTAGTACTGCCAGTTTCTGGTTTTCACCACTAGATCATTTTTCTTTATTTTCATTTTTGCAGCTAGGAGACTTGACACTCTCCTGATTAAAGACTTCATACTGAAAATCGCCAGTGGAACAATCATTTACATCATCGGCAGAAAGGAAATTTATGATAGCTTCGTCATTTGGAAAAATAGGTATATCAATAGGTTCGGTTAGATCCCAGTCAATGAGATCAGGATGGATTAATGGTAGCACGTCATCTGGTCGTGTGAAATCGGCGATGGTTAGGGTCAAGACAAAGTTATCGGTAGGATCCAAGGTATGAGGTAGGTCAATGATGGTACTATTCTCCTGATAGTCTTGTTCGTTAAAATCTGACTCAGTATCACTAGACTCATAGTTGCGTTGTGGTTTAGATTCTTATGGTTGGGATCCTGAACCTTCTCCTTTGACTAAAGTGGGCATATACTTGTGTATGACATCTACCTCTTTGTCCTTCCAAAATTCATCATTGTGGATGGTATCCCATTCATATTCAGCAGAATCAGTATCAGAATTATTTTCTATGAAATTCAAGACTAATACCAAACATGTCGCTTTCTTATCGGAACCTTCTTGTAGTGTAAAAACATTACCTTGTGATTGTTTAGATTGGGTAGCATCATAGCCTATTCCAGTTTTATCATATGCAGCAAGCCCTGGGAGGTGGATAGGCTCAACTACGCCTTCTTTTCTTTTTCCAAGAGGACCATTGTCATATCCCATCTTTTGCATGATGGAATATCCTTTCCCATATTGATCTGTTGGTAAGGTGACATTTAGAACTGCTTCCTCTTCATCCTTATAGAGCCAATCCAGAATTGCTATATCCTCAGGATCTCCCATGGGAAACTTTTCTTTGATAAATTGTCCATTGAACTTGGTAGTGGGCTCTGTTTGTACTTGTGCCGATGTTGATGCTGCTGATATCTGTTGTGGTGTAATAGAAGGTTTTCCATGTGATCGAGGAGATGTAGGTAGATTACCAAGACAAAGGGAATATTCCCCAACTCCACTTTCCTTGAATTGCAGTTTCTTGTCAAAGTTTTTGGTTAATTGACTGATTTGTGTATCATGCTTAGGAGAAGTATTAGCAAGTGCTTCTCGATTATTTGGAACCAAAGTATCCTGATGAGCTTTGACATTAGCACAAGTTTGGGTGTTTGAATTATCAGTTGGTATAGTGATTTCCTGTCTGTCATATGGAAACTTAAGACATTGATGGTAAGTGGATGGAACAGCTTGCATTTCATGGATCCAAGGATGACCCAACAAGATGTTGTATGCAAGATCTCGATCTAAAACTTGACAAAAGGTATTTTTGATAACAGGTCCCACTCTGATTGGTAGCATGATTAGACCTTTGGACGTTCTTTCCTCATCATCATAGGCTTTTATAGTAATCTTCCTTCTAGGATCAATGGAGTCTTCTGTGAATCCTAATGCTTGAACCACCTTTAAGGTACATATATTTAGACTAGCCCCTCCATCTATTAGAACACGTTTAACATGGAATTTATGGATCATGACCTCTAAGTATAAAGATGAATTGTGGGGATGAGTCATGGAAACATTGTCTTTGTCTGAAAATGAGAGACACGTAGGTGAGGACAAATGTCCTACCATGGCTTGAAATCGGTTCACATCCAAATCAGTGGATACAGTCATCTCAAAAAGGGATTTTTCTAAAATTTCCTTGTGTGCAGGAGAAATCTTCAGGAGTTCTAAAATGGAGATTTGAGCTGGAGTTTTTCGAAGTTGGTTAACTAAGTCATATTGATGTTGAGGGAAGGTCTCAGTGGATTTTGAAGAGGTACCCTTTAAGATAACTTTAGCTTGGGCTCTCGTTGTGACATTCACTTGTCCATTGTCTACTTTCTCTTTGATTTTTATAACATTGACTCGCTCATTGTCCGTATAGAGGTGACGGATTACATTGTCATCAATTTGGTTCACATTTTTGTCAGAAAACTCTCCCTTTTGATAATTTGGTAGAGGATTGCGAAATGCTTGGTGATCTTCATTGGATTTTTGTTGTCCTTCTACTGTGATAATTCCCTTGTCAATTAGATCTTGAATAGCATGTTTCAAACCTTGACAGTTGTTTGTATGATGACCTCTGCACCTATGGTAGTCACAAAAATAGGCCTCATTCCATGATGGAGGTTTTACACTAGGTTCATAATTGCGTTGTGGTGGTAACATAAGGACATTCTTTTCCATAACCTCTTTGAAAGCAGATTCTAAGGATTGTCCTAGTGGAGTGAAAGTTCTTCTATTGGAGAAGAATGGAAAGCATTGTGGTTTCGTGTTTGAGGTATTCCCTAAAGTGTTGTTGTTGTTGTTTCCCTAGTAGTTTTGGTTGTTGGCAGTCCCCTGATTGTTGTTCGTTGTAGGGGGATGATTGTTTCCTAGATTCGCGACTGAATTGACATTGTTGTAATTATTGTTACGAGGAGTGCTCAGGACAAATGGCCTAGTCGTGATATGATTTGCATCTACAACACCATCGTTTACAACGTTCTTGTTGCGGGTCCAAAATTTAGACTTGTCTTGATTGTTGTAATGGTTAGATGAGCTAGGGTTGTCCCTATCAAGTTTTATTGTCCCTCTTTTGACCAAAGCACTTTCGATGGTGATGGCATCCTCAATCAATTTCTCAAAGGAAGGTGGATAGTGTAGATTTAAATGATAGCTCATTTCTGAGTTGAGGCTATTGATGAAAGTAACCATTTTCTCCTTTTCAGGGACATGACGGGGGTACCTAGCGAACATTCTCCTCCATCTTTGAAGAAAGGTAGTGAAAGATTCCCCAGGTTTTTGCGCAACTTTGCAAAGATCAATCATGGTGATCTGGTGTTGAATGTTGTAGGAGTATTGTGTTATGAATAAATTTATCAATTCCTCAAATGTTCGAACAAGAGGTGTAATCTTAGATAACCATTCCATAGAGTTGACTCCAAGGCTTCGAGGAAATAATCGCAATAAATATGTATCCTCGTGGGAAAATTCCAATGTCATGTTTCTGAAGTCTCTAACATGGTCAACTGGGTCTGATTTCCCATTATAACGATCAAATTTGGGAATTTCACAGTGTTTAGGAAATGGAATCATGTTGAGACTTCTATCAAAAGGATAAGGACATATGTCATCCAAAGTGTATTTCTTGGTTGTGGTTCCCCCTTGTAATTCTTTGACTGTTCCTTGGAGTTCTTTAAGCTCTTGTTTAAAAAAAGCGAAATTAGATGGGGATGGTTCTTCTTCTTTGCTTTTTAATTTCTCAGTATCAAAGTCTTTAGGCATTTTAGCTCCTTGATCTGCCAAGAAAAGAAAGTACTTCTCTTTGTCACGTTGTATAATCTGTTCAAGGATCTTAAGAAACTTGGGGTTCTGTTCCGCCTCTCTAAGTTGAAGTTCTTCCTCTTGCTCATCATCACTATCTACGGGATTTTTGTTCATGTTTTTGTTCTTAAGCAACGAATTTTCCTCTCTATCAGCCATATTGTTGTCACTGAAAAGGGGATTGCGACTCACACTAAAAAGAGGACTATCACGTTCACCTTCTTCTTGAATGTTGTGTGTGGAAGTTTCTTGTTGAGATGTTTCTCCTAGCTTGTTGTGTTGAGATCTTGTAAAAACAGGCATATGTAAGAAATTCTTGGATATGATTAAAGGTCACTGAAGGATTTGATTAGGATGTGTTGAATATTCAATTGAAGGTTGTGGTATATTCTCAAACTCAAGAGGTTGATTAAGATTGTGACGTTGAGACAATGCTAATCTTTGATAATAAGCTTGGGTAGCCAAAGGTTCTACAACATAATCGTCGGTGAATCCCCTAATGTATTCTTGGTATCTATGGAGGAATGTGCGATAATGGAGCAAGACGTCTCGACTCTTATACAAGAATTCTCTGCGATCTAAAGTATTTTTGTAACTTAAGTTTGTTTTGGGCTTCTTGATCCTATTGAAAACTAATTTCTTGGTGAACTTGGTTGATTTCCACTTTCTCAACATGGGAGTAAAATCTCAGAGATTCAGGTCTGTGTACAAATTTTGACAGAAACCTAAAAGCGCCATTCTGTTTCCTAAATGCGCTGCAGAAAAAGGTAAATGCACTGGAGAAAGATTCAAATGTGCTACAGAATACCTTAGATGCGCAGAAACAGAGCACATATGCGCAGTAGAATACCCTAAATGCACCGAAACAGAACACAGATGCGTCAAAACAAAGTTTAAATGTGCTGCAATTTTTTTTAGATGCGCTAAAACAATTTTTCTAAGGACAGTTTTGACCAGTTTTCAGCTGAAATTTATCATGTTGGTTTTTGGATGATCCTTTATCTAAATTAATGTTTTTGAAAGCACAACAAACAATCTGATTTAAGTTGATTCGTAACTAAGCACAGAATAAGACAAGCACAACCTAGGTTAGGCCAGGACAATATCTGCTAGATTCCACGTGGGTTTCCCCAACCGCATATCAGTAGCGTGTGAATCTAGAAGCTTGGCTGCACGGGCTCCCCCTTATAGTGCACTTTCTTCTCAGGCCAACCAAGCTTCCAACCCCCATGAAACTCCCATGGTGAGCTGATCACCCTAATACCTAGACCGCTAAAAGTGTGAAGGTCATTAATCATCACAAAGGCCGGACTAGCGTGATAGAAGGTTTTGGCTTCTAAACAATGGTGGTTTTAGTTTAACCCTGCTCAAGGATATACATGGGGCAAGAGATTAATCACCATTAAGGTGGCACTCTAGCCTGAAGAGGTTAAGCTCAACAGGGTTTAAGGGAGTACTACTCCATCCGTATGACACATCCGCACAAGCAACCTTAGGTTTTCCCTTAAGATTTACATTTATATACCGGTTGAGGGTAGCTTGGCTATTTTTAGCTCCATTACCATTTGAGTCGGTTAGCATGCAAAACCCAGCAGCCCATAATTTCTAGAGTCAATAACGGTTTCTCTTTAAACCCGTGGATCGCATAAGTGCGCAAGGGGAGAGGATACTTCGATTATCAAATCAGGGTTACATAGGGAAAAGTGGGTCTGGTTTTCTGATCACCTAGTTTGCACAGGGTGAGAGCATAATCACCTACCACTTTCAAGCACAGTCAATAAGAGTAAACAAGTTCATTTTATGTGCACCAAAATCAAAAGTGATTTACTCTAAGTGAAGATTTTACTTCACAACAGACATGGGGTTCATTTTAACTACATGGTAAAGGTGTGGTGGCTACCCTAGATTGATTCATTTTAAACCCAGCAAAAAAAAAGAGGCAAGCACTTTGTCTGTGGAAAGCGTCAGACTCAGAATCCCTATTACAATAAAGTGCGCAACTCTGTAACCCAAATGCACTAAAACATGATCCAAATGCGCAACTCTATTACTCAGATGCGCGAAAACAGAATACGGATGCGCAATAACAGTACCTAAATGCGCGATAACAGTAATCTAAATGTGCAACAACAGAAACTAGATGTGCCACTCTGTTACCCAGATGCGCGAAAACAGAATCTAAATGCGCTAATCTACATGCAATTTTTTTTTTTAAATTTTTTCGAAACATATTTGAATGTAATCAAAATCCTATATGCTGTGATCTAATCCCCAAATGCGTCAGGAAATGCACGCGATATCGCCACTTCTATCGCCGATGCGTCAGGAATTGACCCGTGATGCCTAAAAGAGTCTTTAAATGGGCAACAAATACCCTCGCAGTAAAGTAGTAATTTCTGAATCTTCCGTGATGTAATCACCACGCTGTAAACCGAGAGGGAAAAACCCGCGCAAAAACTTTAAAGAAAGAAGTCTTAAAATAGTATAGCCCCATCTAAGTGGCACCATTTAATGTGTGTATGAAAATTAGATGCGTAAATGAATTGAAACAAATATTCAAACACACCAATAGGACATTATAACAAAATAGAATATAAAAGGAAAAAAGACGCAAACTCAGTATCTTGCTTCCATTGTCGTCCTATCGTCCTCTATCTTTAGTGTTTTTGTCGATTCCAGCTTTGTGTTCTCAGATTGTACGCTAGGCTCAACAAACTGTCTTCCTAAAGAATGAGATTTTGATATGATGTAGATGCAAGATTAAACTATGATAATGATTTGAACTAAGAAGCTTGAAATAAACATGATGCTATGATAAATGAACTCTACATGAATTAAGTGCATGAACTCTAATTAATTGCCTATTACCAATACTTGGATTCACATAGGTATTTATAGAGTTTTTCAAATGATTTTGATTGGCTGTCTTGTTTAACGGTTGTGATAATTCCTGGCAGATCGAATGGTTGAAGAAAGATGAAACTGAAGAGAAAATAGAAGAAACCTAAAAACAAGATTTTTCTATTTTATTATGAAAGAGGAAAAA
>VDFB02238918.1:0-13895 GCA_007258455.2 Sequoia sempervirens | reverse complement strand
GAAGGTTTCCATTCTTTCCTTTCACGACGAAGCCTCCTCAAAGCTTCCGCGAAAGTCTCAAAATTAGAGAGTACGAAGCATTTGGAATAATCATATTTAAGTCTGAGTTTCCATAGCCGTTTTCAAGACTATTGGATCCTGAACCTTCTTCCGAGGTGTTTTCCTTATCTTCATCCTGGAAAACACCACGGAATAGGTTTTAGTTTAAAAACCAACACACATCTAATCACCATAACAACATAAAACTCACAACATCACCATATATACAATATTATTAAAGAACACAACAAAATAGCCATATAACATAATCATCGTAAAATATATCATCTAACAACATATGCAATATCCAGTACAACAAATCAACCAAACAATAAATCCACCATCGCTCTACAGTCAGCGATTAAATACATCAAAATAAAGTATCGGGTCAATCAAAGTGTAACACACTATCAGAAAACATAAACAAAATGGAGGGGTACAACATCCTTCTCCCCCCAGGATCAGACTTACTCTAAGAAGCCTGCACACAGAAAATAGATAACACACACATCTAAAATACGTCCTACCAAGATATAAAAGACTTGCTACTAGGATCCTGCTAGATCCGTACCCGGTCAACGTCTCGACCTCTGAGGATCAACTCCTGACGTAGAAGGACCACCTTGGTGCATGACCTGGTGGTTATCCCCTGTGGTAAACACCCTATGCGACTTGCCTACATCTCCTACTATCGATTCTGATGCCGCCAGTCTCATATTAAACCCACAAGTGCCCTTCTGAGGACACTGACGAGCAATGTGTCCCTGTTGACCACAAGTAAAACATTCTATACTCCTTCTGAATCCTCTATCACCTGGAGGTACACTAGAGTGAGGAAAACTACCTCCACTAGCTACAGACAGATAACTAACACCCTGCTGAGGCTGAGTATTCTTATTCTTCTATGGATTACGTTGTTGCTGCTGCGGACCACCCTTAGAGGGTGCTCGAATATTCTTAGAGGTCCCTACAACTTGAGGTTGTCCACCTCGAGAACCAAAGCCCGAAACTGGAGCACTGCCTATTTGTACTCCTGTGTGTCCTCCTAATGCCATAGCCAGATTCTCTTCCACAAGGCGAGCTTTCTCAATTGCCAACTCCATCGTCTTCGGCTTGAAGACTCTAACACCACCGCTGATACGGGCATTTAAGCCCCTGACAAAATGTTGCACTAGCATGGCCTCATCATTTTTGATTTCCGCATACTGCTTGAGCTCGTAAAACCGACGCTCATATTGTTCCACGGTCATAGTCATCTGTCTTAATTCATGGAACTCGTCAGCTCTACGCTGCCTCCAGTGATCGGAAAGAAAATGGGCCCTGAACCTCTCCATAAATAACTCCTAAGTAACCATACTGATGTCAATGTGCAATTTCTGCTCCTCTAGCCTCCACCAAGTGGAAGCGAAACCTCTAAGGTGCATGATAGCGCACCTAGCCCTAGTGTTACTGCCGTAGGGATGCATCGCAAAACATCTATCCAAATCGATCAACCAAGTCTCTGCCTCTAGACCCCCACCAGATCCATCAAAAGTAGGGGGTCGTGCTCTCAATAGGTCCCTCATATGACCTACCACTACTGTCTCCTGCTCAGCTGTGTTTTCCCCACGTCTAGGGGATCTCTCCCTTTCTCTATCCACTCTTTGTTCCTCTTCCTGCCTAGGGCCTAGATGACCCAATAACTCCTCTAACAAATGTTGCAACTGACCACCTAGATCGGGTTGTCCTGGGTTTTGACCACCACCACCTATCGAATTGTTTTGGGAAATCTGCAGTTCCTCACGCTCTGAACCATGTGAGCTCGAAAGTGATGGACTTTGGCGGTTGGCCCCACAGCCACCACCTTGGCCTCTTCTTTGGCCATGACCCCTACCCCTAGGCATGATCCTGCACAACGATTAAGTTATGTGAGATCAAGAGTTATGCAAGGTTTCCTAATGGACTCACTACCCAGAGAACCCAATGTTTGCAAACCTAGCTCTGATACCAAGTTGTAACACCCCGTCGCGCAAACCCCAAAGGACAACTAACTACACAAATTTTATTTTTTTAACATAAAGTAGAAGTACTATGTTATCAATAGCAATTAACATAATTACAATTACATACTAAACTCCTAAGTCCCTTGGGGTACACGAAGAGTCATTACGTTAACTACCCATTAACAAACTTAACTAATCCAACATTCATTTCCACAGATATGAGTTCTCATATAAAGTGATAATCGCTAAGCATTAAAACAAGAATAATTCACATAGATGCTAAACAAGATTACATAACCAATAAAATTTGGGAATAATGAGAACTAATTTACTCAACATATCAACATCAAATATATAATTACATCTGTGAATAATGTTTTGAATTACAAAGTGTGATATTACAATACATCATGTTACAAACTAAATACCAATAACCAAATTACAGATTCATCAGCCCAACACAATGGCGAGTTACAATAAAATTTACAAGATATGAATAAAGTACAAATGTACACATCTGAAGATACATAAATCTGGAACAAACTGTCACCACAATCTTTGCACTGAAGGTACGACTACTGAATGGGAAACCCAACGGGGTGCGAAGCACGTTCCACCTGACCACCCCCGTGCTAGGAGTAGTTAAGAAAGGATTCCCAACCAAGACGTCAAAAGTAACACATATGACTCAATACCAAACATGGAAAAGAATTCATACACAAAGGAAATGTGACAACAAAAGTCTACTAACATAACATTACAACAAATGACTCCAAGACAAAACAATAAATCACTTCTAGAGGATTTCAGTTAAAGCGACTAAGGGGAAAGCTAGAGGAGAGTGTCATCGCATGGCCTTCATGGATTATCCTGACATCCTATCACAAGGTGCTGCCTCCATCTATGGTTATCCTGACTGCCTATTTCAACGCGTCGCCCCATAGGGTGACTCATGTGGAATCATGCATTACTCATGGAAACGAGATCACGATTATGCCAACCACGGCCTTCTCAACCACATTTAGTCTTTGGAAGCCCTAATAGGTGAGCGAGGTATCTATCATTATCTTTTAGTGTTTAACTACCCATCCCCTAATTAATTAGTTAGGTTTTCACTTTTTACACTAACTCTACTGTGGGTTATCCTGACAACCCCTTTGTGCGCCGGCGCCCACATAGAGCCACTCTCCCTAGAATTCCCTAACATACCACAAAACATGAGGGATTGAACTCTCAAGTTCACAAAACACAGGATAGAGATTCGCGAGGTAAAAACCATCTCGCCATACTCTAATGACTCATTTACTCAACAAATTGACGCAAATCAATGTATACATATGATTACACCCACAACGAAAGTGGAATAAAATATCCAAAATAAATATACCAAATTCCCTAACCTCTGGAAGTTCAATGACAACCCTATCTCCTATAATAAAGTTAACAAAATCAATAAACACTCATGTTAACACAACTCAAGAGTCTCAATAACGAACTCCATAAAATAAACCTACTGTTTATTCAGAATCAAGGAATTGATTTATAACATAATTCATTAAGTCAAACAATCATGATCGCACACACGAATTTCCTTTACAAGATCAAATCATTAATTTTCTCAATTAACTCCACTAATGAAAGACAATTAAATAAATTTAATAAATCATTCATTTCAAATTTTACCAAAAAAGAAAATATACAACCATATTAAATAATCATCAAAAATATAATACTTCTCGATTAGAAACATATATATATATATATATATATATATATTTATGTATATATATCACTTTATAAATATATATATTCATATATATAAATTAACATAAAATTAATTTAGATTATTCGAAATTTCAAATTATAAATTAAAATAAGGTATACAATAAAAATTTGTATTTTATTTAACAAAAAAATTTAATAATAAAAAACAAATTATGCCCACTTGGGAGCTGCATACCTCCCCATAGGGGAGGACGCAGCCCCCAAAGGACTGCGTACAACAGTCTAAGGACTGTTGTACAACAGTTGTTCGACTGCTGTGCACGGCCCTTAATGGGCTGCGCAGGGGGGTACAGCTGTAGTTGTCCCCTCCCATCAATATAAGAATCTTTCAATATATAATTTTTTTATAATAATTTTTTTAAAATTTCTTTTTAAAAAAAAAAATTTGGCACTGTATATAAATAAACACCATTAAATTTATATATATATAATTTTTGACGAATTCCGAGGTATGAAATTTCGTCAGTCTTATATATATATATTTAAAATAAAACATTTAACAAAAGAATTTAACACATTAATTCTGTACAGGTTGAATACAAATTAATTTTAACAAATGACAGAAAAATTGTAAATTCAATTTATGATCAAAACATATATATACATGCATGTATATAAATGTATATATATAAATTTAAATTTCACAGAAGAATACAGAGGAATAGTGATTCTACCAAAATGAAAAGAAACAAATGGAAACTTAATTTTTTATTTTCAAGTGATAGAATATAGAGAAATTGAAACACCACAACTAACCACAGGCAATAAGAAGTTTTGCACAGTAGTTCTTCTAGTTTTCCCGTGTTTATTCCCATTTTTCCTTGCACAATTTTTTTCTAAATTTCCTCTGTTCAACAGCGGGGTTTTGGACTAAAATCTACAGAGGCAACACAAGCTTTAACAGCAATAGCCGGGAACAAGGTTTTCTACAGTAAGATTCTAATTTCCTCAAAGAAAGTAGATAATTCTTCTTATACACCAGAAGAAAGCATTTTACAAAGAAAACAAATTATTTTACAAAGAAAACAAATTAAATACAATGAAATACATGTTTCCTGTAGGCTGTAGAAGTAAGAGTTGTACCAAATTTTTCCACGGAACCCTGCAGCTTTAAAACTCCTCCCAGAAGCTTCACCTCCAGCCAACAAGAAAATCTTCTGGAACCTTGCAGCTTATTCCAAATTCACACACCAGTATACAATAGATAACCCAAAAAAATTTTCACACAGAGCTTTCCCCAATCTTCTCCGCCAAAACTTTCCTGTGAAGAACTTCTGTTACCCATGCCTCTTTTCCTTCTGGGAATAATTTCCCCCAACAAAACTCATTAATTTCCCCACTACTTCCCGTACAACTCCAATAAAAGAAAATTTAATAATTTTTAAATTTTTTTTTTTTATTCATTTATTTATATTTTATTTTATTTATTTATATTTTTCTTTTATTAACATTATAACTTAATAAACTATTTAATAAACTCAAAAATGCAAAAGCAATAAGACTTTTAAAATATCAACAAAGTAAAATTTATTTTATTTAAACTATTCCTTTAATAGAGAATATAACTCAATTAACTAAACTACAATTAACTTAAAACTCCATCAATTAAATATATAATTGATCACACATACCCAACATTAATTAAATCACACTTAATTAAAAATTGATTAAAAATTTATTAAATCCCAAACTAAAATGTTAATCAACACGAACACATTTACAAACAAGGACAAATAGAAACAAAGGCAACAATGGACTCACAAAAGACGAACTTTAGATGGGAATTCTTTCCTAACCACTCCTTTTTTTTTCAACATCAATCCCGTTGAGTTTATTTTGTTGCTCACCCTGTCCTGCCAAAGCAGGTGGAATCGAGACTCTGTACCTACAATCCCTGCAAACAACAAGGTCGTGTACATGTCCATATATATATAAATAATTAAAACATTACATTGTGAGAAGAATTTGCAGCGTAGCAGGGCACTCATAAACAAGTGGTGCTACACTGTCTTCTCACCAAAACTATACTAGCAATTATGATATCAATAATGAAATAACATTTCTAACTAATTAATCACATTGTAAAATAAATTACAAAATCATTGCATCAAACTATATTACTAAATCAAATTAAACATCACAATCCAATGTAAACTTAATGTCATAAATTGAAATAACATAATCCTCAATCAATCTAACTATGCATCCACACACCACATAAGAGTAACAATAGTTGCAAAAGTATCAGCCACATGGGGGTATTACAATATGTCACTATTTGTATGCCCTTAGAAGGAAGTATTGTGGTTGCACACTTCACCTCATGTTCCTTAATCTCAACACCCTCAAGTTGAATTATGGCTGCAATGACTTTCTCCATTGCTACATGTTGATCCTCATTGGAACATACACCAAAATCTGGGTGAACTTCATCACCTTTTGTTGCAACTTTCCCTGCTACAATTCTCCCTTCATTATCACTCTTCATGTCATTCCAAAACAAACTAGATTTGGTCGTAACCTTACCAAAATCTAAAAATATTTTAACCTTCCCATACCTAGCCATCCCATTCATATAATGTAAACTAGAATTTTCTATGAATTCACAAGATGCAAGTTTTACCTTCTTTAGCTGCCACCACTTGGGTTTCTTCTTCTTCAAGATCGTCCATTTCTCTCCATCTTTCTGTGGCTGCTACCAAATCTGTATCTTCATCCTTCATGTCTGCCAATAGACATCCCTCAACTTTAGGCTCAGGTTCCTTAATTTGTTCGTACTCACCTTCTTCCTTGGTGTCACATGTATGACACTTTGTTGCATCCTCTTTCTTTCCTGCAGTCAAAACATCATTAGAAGGATAATAAAAATTACCTTAATCCCTTTTCTTCTTATGTTTCCTCCTTAATCAAGTCCTCCAATTCCTTTATTTGCTACTGTGTCTCTATCATTTCAACTCTTTATTTCTTCTTGTTCTCTCTCCCTCTAATTCTCTCTCTGATTTCCTCTAGTCTAGGAATCCTTAGAATCCATCTTATAACAATGTCCTTTCTCTTTTCCATTTTCCAAGCCTCTCAAAGTCATAACAACAAAAATCTTCAACCTTCAAGTTTCACAAATGTAAACTGCCTCATGTTCGATGATCTATTTACAAATCTTCGACACCTTCAGATGTTATTGCAAATACACACACTCTCAATGCTTTAACAAGTAACTTTTAGAGACTCACAAGGCCCTCTGTAGTTACAAGTACTCCTTGCAACAATATCTCACTGACACAACTATCCTCTACACAACATAGACTCTGGAAGATGCTTCCTCTACTCACCCTCTCTCAGTGGAGAAAATCTACACCTTCTACCTAGCTTTATCTTTGCTGGAGGATAGTAGTTATAGACCATTTTTCATGCCTACAACAAACATATTTTCCACAACTCTCGCTTCTTGCAGCTTCACCGTGTCACTCTTCACCACTCCTCACCCATAGGTCTTGGTGCATACTTTGTACTCTCAAGATCTTTTGGATCTGATACCACTGACAAAGGGTACTCCCCTTACAAACTAAAACTCACCACAAAAACACAATTTTGCACAACAAAAATGCAAGAGAAAAGCAAAGATTTCTTTTATTAATGAAAATGGCATTAGAGCATTACACTGCCATCATATGGGCTTTTTGAATTCATCATTTGCAAATTTGCAAATCTTAACCAAACTTTTCTCTATGCTCTCATGACCTTACAGTCAAGTCTCTCTTCTTTCCTTTCTCTGATTGAATTATATCCTCCCCCTGTCTTCACCAACATGAGATCTCTTTTCCTTCACTGTAACCACATCGACCATCTAGGGTTTCCTATAATTTGATCCTCATTTAATGTTTTTACTCACCTTTCCTTAGTACCGCCTCCATCACCCAACTAGCAATCAAGAATGGTTTCCTTATTTTCTACTCTATCTTCTCAAACAAGCCATTGATCACCATCTTCACTCCTTAATTGCCTCTATTCAAACCATCAACAACATTGCTACTTATCGAACTAAGACAATTCCATACATGTCACACTGATATTCACCCTCTCACCGATTACCATCCTCGTCATCATTCACAATTCACAACAACAATGTGAATTAACCTATCATCCAATCGCCATACACCATTTGTCTGTCCACGTCATCATCTCCTTCCTATCAAGTTCCACAAAAGTCAACACCATGTCTTCGTTGTGTCAAGGGGACACCGAAGTGAGTCTCCTTGAAATCCAAAAGTCTCAACAATTAAGTTCCCATCAGGTTGTCGAAGAGACGTTGAAACAACTCGCTTCAAAACAAGTAGGTCTCCTCGATGAAGCGTGATCAAAATATCATCAGTACTTCCATTTCCATTAACCTGTGATAGGTCGAATGTGAGCATTAGAAAATGAGCAGCAAGTAAAAGAGTGCAAATAAACACCAAAACAACCTACACCTCAAGATTAGCCTAAGTTGGAAACAACACAAGACAAAAGCAATGAAATGGAACTCTATACCTTGCGTTGAATCGATCCTTTGGTTGGCCCTTCGATCTTTGATGTGTATGCTCCTTGGATGGCACAAGATGCAAGCTAAGTGATGTTGTGAGGATGAGTGCAAGTGGATGAAAACAAGAAAATGGCTAAGTGTAGGTTGAGAAACAAAACCCAAGAGTTTGGCTAGCAAAATGATCTCCCCAAAATGAGAGAAAAGAGGGGGTATTTATAGGATTTTGAGAATTCCGAAATGGATGGCCAAGATTGAGTTACCTCAAATATCAAGATGTAGAGCTAAGGTGAGTTGAGAACTCACAAGCCCCACATCTTGACATGTGGCATGTGAGATAGCCCTAAAAGGTGAAGTGGACATGAGGTGGAAGGAGAAGTACATGACATGGAGAGGGGTACAAAGTACCTTGGGATTGGACAAGATCTCCTCATAAAGGAGGTCCTTGTCCCCATGTGAGTGAGAGGACATGTGAGGAATTAAAAATTCCTCAAATATTCTTATGGGGAGAGGGAAAGAATAAAGAATGAAGAGAGGACATGTGGGAGAAGTGAAGGAATTAAAATTCCTTTTGGGTGCCTTGGGGGATTAAAAGGTGAATTAAAAATTCACATGGGGAAGTGGAGTGCCTTGTCCAAAAGGAGAAAGCCTTTAATAAGGTTGACTTAAGGACACATGCCATAAGTGGGAGGAGGATTAGGTTAGGCTAATCAAATGATTAAGGTTGTGCAAGTACTCAGTTAGATGGACTAATGACTCATTAGAAGTAAGGGAAATTATGGAGGATGTGACCTTAATGATGATTAAGGGTGTGCACATGCTAACCCTAGTTAATTAGAAGAAGATGAAGTAATTAAGATGGATTAGGGGACCAACTTGCAAAAGTTGGAGGATGTGACCATGAGAGAGAAAAAGAGGAATTAAAAATGAATTTTAATTTAAAAGGGGAATATGACTAAATTAAATAAAAGGGTATATTTATTTAATTTAGAGGAGGAAGAGGGGTAAAGTATTAAATTAAATACTTTAGGACCCTTATGCAAGATGCAAGGTATTAATTAAACAAATGGTTTAATTAATATTGATAGAGGGGATGAGCAACCGATGAATAAGGAGACGCTGCTTTGATCATATGGAAGTGATCAAATTGGGCGTCTACACCAACTATATCCATATATCCCTTCGATGAAGAACCTCCATGTCATCCTCACTCAATCATTTGTCACCACCTATCAGTCATGACATCACCGTTCTTTGTCGTCATCACTTAGCCTTGTCCCACTTATCGGCATGTTGAAGAGACTCAAGCATAACTCTCACCAATCTCCCAAAGTCTTGCCAAAAAATCCCTTTTCTAACATCATTGGAGTACCGAACAGATGAACCATAAGACCTCCCGTCAATACATGCATGTATCCACAATATTAGAATATCGAAGGGACTTGCAATCTTGTCACCCTAAAATCCCATCGTCACCTCGATGCGGTTTCATTGCCCCATCAGAGGGACTCCCAAATGACTCCTTTCAGTAACTTAGAGTCTCCTTGATACAACTTGTCAGAATGTCTACAATTCATTGGAATATCAAAGGGACTTCGAATGTCATCCTACTAATATATGCATCTCCCTCTGATGTGAATTCTACACGATCGTTTACTGCCATTGCTTTTAGCATCAGTATGTCGAAGGGACATGAAACAAAGTGTCTTTGAAATCGCCATGTCACACCAATAAGCCAATTCATCGAACGCCATTACACTGAATGTCGATGTTTTCCTGTTACACCCAAAAGCTCAAAATCCTATAAACAGGTCCATACTCAACTAATCCAAGTTGATTCAACCCTTATTGGAAAAAAAATAACATAGATTGATGCAAGATTTCTTGTACACCCTCGATGCTACTGCATCACCTTGTCCTTAGCTCTTAGCTCTAAGCTAAAAGATGTTGATTATTGTATATAACTTAGACTAATGCTCATGATATGAATGAGCTACAAACTTGTGACCTAATATTGTTATATATATTCCTACCAAGATAATATCCTCTAACCTAATAGCTATGTTGGCTAAGAAGTTTTTTGCTATATTTTCTCTCTCTACCTAGATAATGGGGAAATCATCAAGTGTTCAATATTAACCAAGGCAACATTCTTGAACTATTTTAATCTTTTTCATTTATAAGCATACATTCCTTTAATTTGGGAGACAACCAATTTAGAGTCACCTTAAACCCTAATGTTCTTGACCTTATTTTTTAGTGGCAAATTTAGACCTAATAAAAAAGCCTCATATTCTACAATATTATTTGTACACTCAAATTTAACTTAAAGGAATATTTTAATGGCTTACCTTGAGGAGGGATGAGCACAAATCTAGCCCCTACTCTATCCTTTGAACATGCACTATAAAATTACATGGTCCATATATAATTGGATAACACTTCTTGGTTCTTTGGGCTCTGTAGAGAATTGTCACCTTCATCTAAATTGCTAACCTCCACATTGAAATTCTCTACATATATGTCAATGTAAAAAAATTCTTTCTTGAGGTTAGAAAGGTCTTCAATTTTTTGTATGAGGCTCTTTTTTCTTTATCCAATCTTTCATTTATTCCATTAATTGTGATTATGCCATAAGCAAAATTCATCTAGAAAATTCCTCAATAGTAGTTGACCAACTCCTCAACAAGACTATACCATCTTGTGGAGGCATATCCACTACTATCACATCTATTTTACACTCCTCAAGGTATGCAACTGATCTAAAATTTACATCCTTCATGACCCTAATGATAGGGACTTATCTAGAGTCCATGAAAAATCACTTACCAAAAGACCTTGTAAATTGTAGACCTACTTGATTCATAACTTGTAAAGGCATGACATTAGTAGATGAACTAGAATCTATCATGCAATATCTCACAATCTAATTATGATAGATAATATGACATAGAATGGGTCCACTTGAGTTGGGACCTTGTTCAATGTAGTCCCCTAATATACCTCAAGCATCTCCACATTATCTACTCTATTTCTTTGCTTGGTCACTTATCCTTGTTCTTCTCTTTAATGTGACTTTATTTTAATGAATTGACTTGGAGGAGTGTAAAAAATTAGAGCTAGAGCTCTATTCTTATGATTTTTCATCTTGATGACTTTCATTAGAGGTACAAGAACTTAAATATTTAACTGAATATCCATGTCATGTCTAATGGGACATATTTTGGTAGAGGATTGTCAATTGGATTGTAGTAGTAGACAAAGGAGGTATATGAATATTATGTTCCTTAGCTACTATAGGAGTCTTGGTGAATTGAGCCCTTTTTCTGCTTGTATTTTCTTTTTATCTAAAGCCTTAATATTTAGGTCATGCTTGTTGACACCTTTATTCAATACCTTTGCACCATGTCTCCCTTATTCTTAGTATAACCTTCCACATAAGGCTAATTCTTCTATTCTTCTTGATTCACTTTAATGAAAATACCCTTGGTATTTCTTGGCACAACACTTCCCTTTTGATTACTTTGTTTCCTCAAGTTATAATCACTTTTGACCTAAGTAATTGTTGCTATAGTCAAAGCACTAATGGGTGTTGCCACAATAATGGGTTACACTTTCTAGGACATCCTATTTTTTGCTGAAATCACATATTTTTAGAAAATATAATGATTTAAGCCTTGAAAGGTTCTGTTTAAAGGATTTTAATTGAAGAGGGTTTGATCAAACACCTTTAGATCAAACCCCCTTGGATAGAACCCCACTAGTTTTAAACCATACCTATAATGGAGTCTCCTCTACACCTATCAAAATGCTAATAAAAATAAAACTTTTGATTTACCTTTTGGGGGATCAAACAAATTCATTTAATTTAATTTTTTTTAAGTATGTATTCCTTATTATAAGCTTCCCAAAAAGTATAATTTTAAATATATTTAATTTGATTATTATATTTATTTTTGATTTATTGTGAATGTAGGTTTTTCACCAAAAATCAAGCTCTCTATTATACACACGTGGAAAAATAGTAGATTACCAAAAATAATTCTGAAAAAATATCTATGCTCTTGGTATTGATGTCCTTTATCCAACAAAAAAAATTGAATTTTGATGCATACAAAAAAATTTATGCATTATACAATAAACCTATTTCTAAATTATAATTGGTTTGACTCCAAAACTTAATTAAGAAAAAAAATTCAATAAAACACTATGAAACCAAATGAAGGAGCTATAGATATTGTAGTTACAAATCTAAATTAAAAAAAATAAAAAAAATATCCTTCATAGAAAAAAGTTGTGTTATAAAATAAACATCACTCTTCAAAAATGTTGTTTACTGTTAAAAACTAGTTATAGAAGGAGATGGAAAAAAAATGCAATTTGATTCAAAAAAAATTTAAAAATATAAATTTAGAATCTACAAAAAAATGTCACAAATCACTAGTTTGCATCATCTTCAACTTCCTCATGTTTTAGTAGTTATAGGTGTCCAAAAGTGAAAATTTAGTTACAAAAGTTCATATCAATGTCAAGTTTGGCAAAAAAGTGTAACCCACTATTGTGGGATCACCCTAATATCTTCATTAGAAGGTCTTCTCAATTGGAATTTTCAAGTGAAGGAATCTACATTATGTAGATGATAGTCCTCCTTTTCTTCATCATAAAAAAATTGATGGTGGTCAGAAATTTTTGCATACTCCTATCTTCAATGTCCAACTCTTGACCAAATTCATCTACAAAAGAGTAGTCATCACTACTATAACATCCTTGTGAAAACAACATATTGATGTTTTGGTGATCCTAGTCTAGCATTGACCTATATGGTTGGAATCACTACATTCATCACAATTTTCATTAGTATCTATAAATATTAGCACTGCAATGCACTATGATGGAGAGTGGGGTATTTAGTAAGCCATGCACCACGGGGTATCTTCTAAACTATTAGCATTCAAGCCTTCTTTAAAGGATTTGGTGTTTCTTTATTTTTAGCCCCTTAGTATGTGGTAAAATAGGCCCCCCATTGTGTCAAGTGGTATTATAAGGTTAATTAGTTAATCTAGGCATTCTCTCATGTTTACTTTGATCATGCCTTTTACTAGGTATTCCTATTGGTATAAATACAATCTTGTACCTAGTTCATTCATTACTAGGGGACTTATTTACACATATTAAGTTTACTTAGGTCATAGGAAGGAATCTTTCTAGAAGGTGTTAGTTGTCATTAGTTGTTATCTTATCTTTTGACAACTACTACATGTGAACCTAGGTAAGTGTGATTAGTTGTCTCATGTCATATGATTAAGACACTTGTCATAATCCTATGAAATCTTGCATCTCACCTTGGCTATATAACCAAGGGGTTTCTCTCATTTGTAATCAATCAAAATCATCTCATATCATTGACATTGAACATAGTTTATTCTTGTCATATTCATTTCTCTCTCTTTTTGTGCTTTCCATTTGGTCCATAGATCTTGGCATCCATAGCCAATTCTAACATGAATATCAAAGCGGGTTGGAGTGCCATGATAATTTTTTGAAGAGATGCTAGATTTGGGAGGTTCCAGTTTTGG